>OY735217.1:52489198-52526698 GCA_963457665.1 Thysanoteuthis rhombus
TGTGGCCAGAAATGTGGTCAGTCCAGAGTTGCGGATTCAAGAATTTTCGAGTTGCTGTTTTGCTTTCTTCCTATTCTTTATTTCCCGTTTCCATCAATCTTTTGCGTTTTCCTTCTTTCTTCCTTCTTTTTTTTTTTTTTTTTTTTTTTTTTTAACTCTTTCTTTCTTTGAATCTTTCTTTCCTTGTTTCTTTTTCTGTTTTTATTTCGCACGTGCACAGGGATTTTATGGTATCCTTCATGTTGGTGCATTTTCGTGAAAAATGAGTTTTTGAATAATATCTATTCAATATGCTCAGCTAAGTATGGCACAAGGTCACCAGTAAGCACCCAGTAAGATTGAACTCACTGCTGTAGTAATCGTCCAAGGAACTACCTTTTTAATCACTCTCCCATGCTGAATTTATTCCCGCTCACTCGAAAAAGACATAGGCAGAATTGTCGATAAGCTACATTTTGTATATATATATGTATATATATATATATATATAATATAATATATATCTGCGTGTGTGCAATTGGCAATTTAGAAGAATGACTTATATATATGTATTAAGAAATGGATATATGTGATCTGACTCAATGATTATAAATTGCGTTATATCATATACAAACTTATTTGAGACGATCTCCCGTCATTACACGGTTAATGTATCACTCACCCTAGACAAAATAAATAGAATGAACAATTGCAGCATCCCAATTTTCTTTAATTGTTAATTACTTACGTTGTCTAGTTTGAGTGATACATTAACCATTAACCGTGTAACGACGGGAGATCATTTCAAATAAGTTTCTATATGATATACTGCAATATATAATCATTGTATCGGATCACATATATCCATTTCTTAAAACATAACAGTCACGCTGATAGAAGCGAATAGACCGAAAATAGTCAAGAAGAGAATTTGGGTCGAAAGCAGTTATTTAGGTCTTGGCATTACCGACAGCTGTTTAGCTCAATGGTAAGAGCATTGTTACGTAGAGGTGGCAACCTTATCTGAGGCAGGTTCATTTCTTGCAGCATCCCCATTTTCTTTAGTTGTTTGTTTTATTTACGTTGTCTAGGGTGAGTGATACGTTAACTGTGTAATGACGAGAATAAGAGTTTCAGTATAACATGATGCAATTCATAATCATATATCAAACTCATAATCAATTTTTTCAGTATTAAATCTATACGTTGTGCATTGAAAATCAGGATGAAATGGATTTTCAGATGTCAGGAATTATTTCAAGCGTTACAGACAAAATAGTTTCACTATGGTATCATACCATTTTCCTTTCACTACCTTACCTCCCAACAGCAAAAATCTGACAGGATCCACTCGTAGACCTGGCGATATTTGTATATATTGGGTGCAATTGTACTCTGGTATGTAGGGAGTAAGTTGACACATGTAACGGTTTCCCTAAAATCGTACGCCAAGAGATACTCGTAGGAGTGTCACTTTCCTGGTACTTGAGTATGAATTCAGATCATCTCCGGGTAGATTCGGGGTGCGTGGATCCAGGCATGTGTGAATGTTGGTATTTGCTTGTGTTTACTTGCCAGCCAGTGTAGGTCAGAAGGTGTAATAAGAAGGTCAAACTCTGGTAAGCATCTGGAAGCTTTCACTAAATTTGAGTAAGAAATGAAAAAGGAAGAAAGGGGGGAAGAGATTAACCCTTTCCCATCTTCCGATGTAAGGAGTGATTTGCCCACGTTCCCATGAAGAGAGGGATGCGACACAAAGTCAAGTTTAACGTGGGACAGACTTACTCTTGCTAAAATGACTTCAGCAACAGCACCCCAAGTCGCGAAGGCGTCAGGACTAGCCCTACCGGTTCCTCTTAGTGCAATGAGACCACACCTCCCCAAGGCTTCCCCGCAGCTAGACTGAGTAACAGAGTGAGAATCCAGGGACGAATCCAAAGGTTCCCAATGCGCTGAGCAATGCCGAGCCTCGGGAGCCCTCATTGACTACGGCATCGCATCTGTGCACTCGGTCTTGAGCACAACCGTCCAACCAGTCTCCGTTCCATTTGGATGTTAAGTATCGGCACTGATAAAGCAGATACTGTACTTTGATCCAAGCCTAAAGGCTAGAAAAAGAGCCCCAGATAAGTATCTTCCAAATGATGGGACCTAGGCGAGGGCCAAGGAGTCTCATTCCAACAAGCCAGCAGTTGATGAGCGAAAGACACAAAACTCTAAATAACTGTGGTGTCCAGCCTTGCGAATAAATGACTAGTTCCTGAAGACCGTCCTTCCAGACGGCACCATCTTATCAAGAGAGCTAGAGAAGTCTAAGGCCTAATGCCTTCAGCAAAGCTTTTCAAACTGCGTATCGCGAAATTGCCTTACTTATCCAGTTTCGAATATAAAAACTAAAACTAAAAATCAATGATATATGTTTGTATTGTGGATGTGAAGTAATTCTACAGAACGTAGATGAAAATGACAATGAAGAGAAAGAGTTTTCCTCTTCATCTTGCAATTATCATTTTCATATATATATATATATATATATATATATATATATATATATATATTGTACAAAACAGTCTGCCGGTAATGCAAAGGCCAAATAACTGCTTCCAACCCAAATTCTCACCTCGTTTATTCTTAGTCTTTTTCGTTTCTTTCAATGCGATAGTATGTCTTTAAAAAATGGACAAATTTGGTCCGACTGAATGGATTATAAATTGCGTTGTATCATAGAGAAACTTAATGGAAATAATCTCCCATCGTTACGCAGTCAATATATCATTCAATCTAGGCAACGTAAATAGAATAAACAATAAAGGAAAATGCTGCAAGAAACGAACCTGCCACCGATAGGTAGCCGCTTCAATGTATCGATTTTTTCTTATATATGTATGTGTGTTATCAATTTTTCAAAGAATTATGTATAATGCTGTCCTCCAATTTTGACACCAATTTTTTCGTAATAAATTACTCGTATTATACACGAGTAAATATGGTAAGCAAAAAAAAAAAATTGTTTGTTTTTTTTTTTTTAACGAATATCATTTAATTTTTCTTCACTGGAAGCGGCGTCCTCAATTATATATTAGGCTTGGCTTACAAAACTTAATGTTGTGTCGCAAAAAAAAAAAGTCATTTTTAAAAAGTGTGTCGCAAATGCAGAACGTTTTGAAAGATGTGGCACCCCAGAGGTAAGCGCCGAGGGAACAAAACAATCTTTGGCTCCGCCCACACGTACACGTGAGGTTCTCCACACCAGACACGACCTCGTGTCACATTCCGTCATCGTGGGGAGGCGAATAACTCTTTGTAAAATGAGCTGTTGTTTTATCGATGTTCGCCTTGCACTATATGCCCAGTTCTTTTCGTAAATGGTATTTTCGAGTTGAATAAACGACGAAGGTAACTCCGTGTAGCAATGTTTTTCCAACCTTTTTTTGTTAGTCCTTCGCCCTCCTCGGTGACAAGTCGAATCGGCCAGCACCCCTCCTTAAATCTTTCGTAGTAGTATTGAAAGGCAGGTGAAGTTTAATTTGAATTTGTCTTATATACATTCTGTTATATCTCGATGATCATTTTTGGAACATTATAAAATACAAGTAACCAAAATTTAAATTTCACAATTTTGAACAAATATTTAACAATCGTGTACGAAATATCTAATAGATTTTGATTTTAATTCAACAAATTCTGATCGATTTCCTTTGTATTATTTATTGAAACAATAGTTTGGAATTAGACAATTGATAGAAGAGGATACAATGAGGATCGAACCCATTAACAACAACCAGTAAGATTAGCTTGCTGATCATTGCTATACGACATGCATGCTGGTCTATTCGTTTACACCTGATCTACGCGTTAATCCCAGGAAAAAAAGGCTAATTCATTTGGATTTCTAAGAGATGTTTTTTTTTTCTAATTATGACTGAATTTGTTTACCCGAAAAACTCCACAATTTCAAATGATGGGCAGATTCGATTTTTATCGGTAGAATTCTAAGAGATTTTTTCAAGAAAAAAATAATACTAGATTCGTTCACCTGGAAGAATCCATGGTTGGCTCGTAGTATTTTTATAGGGAAAATTCTTACCTTTCAGTGGGAGAGTCCAGTGTTACGGTTAGCAAACGAAGAAAATCATTTATCATATTTGTAGATTTGCCAAATTGCATTTTCACCAAAATCCGGCTTGAAAATATTTTTATGAACTCTTTGCAAATTATTTTCAACCCCGACCTCTATCTCAAATGAGTGCATATTCCTTCCAATAATTAAAAACACTAATCAGCATGAAAAATGTTTTTACTTTTTGCTGATAACGAAGTTTCTGATAACGGAATGAAAAAGTGGAACATATCAAAATACTGTCTGTATTTTTTGAGAAGGGACGTTAACATTAAAAGAGCTGGGGTTAGGGGGTCGGAAGATTGGAATTTTTTCTTGGAAGCGTTGCTACAAATATATATATAAATATATATATATATATATTAATATTTTGAGTTTGCAATCGCTACTTAACGCTGTTGGAAAAAAGTGTCCTTTCTTTACATTCGAATAGTACTCTTGAAAAAGGCAGTAGAATAGATCGACCGAAACGTCATGTTAACAACAAAAACAAGCAGTTCAATTGTCCTCAATACTCTTTAAATCGAACGTATTGATTTCGTTGCTCGAGGTCTTGGCGGATTACAGATTACGTATTTCGAAAAATCCACCGAGACAATTCGTGTTTTCTTTTTTAAACTATTTTTGATTGTGATCATTCAATTAACAAATTTCCTTTCTTTTTTCTCTTTTGTAGGTAAGTGTTCCACTTTCTTTTTTCCTTTTGTCACTTGAGTGAAAGAAAAGCTCCAAAGGTCAGTTTCATTTCTACATCTTCAATTCAACTTTTCTCATTCAAAGTCTTAGCATTTTTTTTCGTTCTTATATACTTATGGTGGAAATCAAACCACAAATGGTTTTGTACTTGACGACATACGAGACACCCTAGCCTTTTCCCAAAAAAAATTGCTCAAAGGGTGAACGTAACCTCTATAATCCAGTACTACATAGATTGACATAACTTGAATTTTGAAAAGCCGGATGATAAATGAAAAGAATTCAGAGAAATGTGAGATTTCCCCTCAATATTCCCTCATGGAATGAGGTAATTCACATATGCCATCAAATAGGGTACATGATTATCACAGCGACCTACCATATATATATATATATATATATATATATATATATATATATATATATATATATATAGTACAAATCCGGGATGCAATATAACATCGTATAATATAATATAATGCAATACCCATGAAGTGCATGATGGATTTATTTCATACAATGCTCGATACATTCATCTTTAAATGTTAAGTTGGTTTAGAGTAGAGCGGGAAATATAACAGAATGGGGATTCGCTACACAAACATGTTCATTTTTCTTCTCCGTTTGGACCTCATCGGGCAAATCAGAAAATTCGCTTGAAAAGGCCAAGACAGGACAGAAACATAAACATGTCTGTGTAGTGAATCCCTATTCAACTAATATATATATATATATATATATATATATATATATATATATATATATATATATATTCGACTATATTTGAATGGCTGAGCACGATAAATGTCCCAGGCACTAATTTTAAAAGTTGATATTTTCATTATATTTAGAGCCGAAATACTTTCATTTTTAAGTCTAAAAACTCGGCATTATGATTCATAGAGTGTTCAAGCAATAAAATGGAAATAAAAAAAACCGGCGCAGTGTAGCTCTAAAAATAACGGAAATATCATTTTTTTTGTAAAAAATGGTACGTTGAGCACTTATCATGCGCGGCTACTCAAATTCACTTATACAGTATCAACTCGGTTTGCGCTCTAGATACGCTCCTAGAAAAATGCAGCGCTCAACGGGGTCATCATAACTTCACATTAATAGCATGTCTAGAGCACTGCACGGTAATAATGACCCATGTAAAAAGGATGCAAGGAGAAAATCGGAAAAAAGATGGTCAAACCAAAATGAAATTACGTTTAAAAATAGGATGTTGAAGACTTGAAAAAAATCTTTTGGTCTTTCGTTCTCAAGAGAATAAATTTGATTCAATTACGTTTGGAAAAAATGTTAGTACATGATTTTCAGTCAATATTCATTTCTAATAAACAATGTTTTAAAATATTAATTACGTTTCGAAATCGGACGTCGAAGACTTTGAAAATTCCGCTAGTCTATCTAATCTAACAGAATTAATTTGATTCAATTACGTTTGGGAAATGTCAATACATGATTTTCAGTGAGTATTTATTTTTAATAAACCATGTTTTACAATATTAATTACGTTTCGAAATCGGACGTTGAAGACTTCAAAAATTCCGCGGGCCTATCTAATCTAATAGAATAAATTTGATACAATTACGTTTGGAAAAATGTTAACACATGATTTTCACTCAACTTTTCTTTTTAATAAACTATTTATTTTGGTTGGGACATTTTTCCTAATTTTTTCCATTTGTATGCTTTTTACATGGGTCATTTTACCGGGGCCATTTTCACCATTATCATATTATAAATTTGTCTAGATCACTTGTCTTTGTCTCGCTACTGCGGTCCGTGACTGGGCGATTTTCATTATTTTGAAATATATGATGTCATTGTTTAGCCACAAGTTGGAATGGATAAGTGTTGTGAACAGTTTCCTTTCGGGGCTGCTGAAATGTCACTAAATGCAGATGCATCGTTACGTGATGAATTATTTGATATATGTTTGGTCAAAAACGAGAGACAAAGAATATTCTTTTCGATTTTTTAGTCATTTTTTCTTGTTTCTAGAAAAAAAATCCATTTGTATGTTGACAACCTATCATCCCACTCAGCCCAACTTTTGCCCCTCCCCCCGCTGAGAATGACCGTACAAGACTAAGCCAAGAATGAAAAACAATAAGTGATGAAGAACTTTGAGAAAAGCGTTTTCTTTCACTTGATATTACCGGTTGAAATAATGGGGGTCTTATATGCAATCGGGGTAAGACTTGCAAATCAGACAAAAGAAAACTCTCCAAAATATAGCAAAGAGTTATCCCCCTTTACGGCTAGTAATTTTTCTTCGGTCATTTCCAGCAACCCTGAATGCTAAAAATGTTAAATACGCCTGACGATTCATACAAATTATATACAAAATTTATTATACAACGAATAAATTAACACAATAATTAAAATAAATTACCACAGAAATGAAAATGAATAAAAATTACAATGTTTATGATCTTAAAATAATATGTTTATCAAAATAAAACATAAACATTAATTAATATGCCATTTACAATTCAGGAACCTACATATGAGTTTTCAAGCGTACATTTTTAGCTATATAGTTAGCAGGACATGAATTAAAGAGAATGGGGAAAAATATAGTCATTTTTAGCCGTAAATGGAGATGAACTTTAGCAAGTCTTACAGTCATCAGATATGGGGAGTCTTAAACAGCGAAAATTCATTAAAATTCAATTCAGCATAGGACATATTTAACAAAAGACTGTCCCTATTTAATATATTTGGGGTCAGTTTTGACGAGAGGGGGGGGGGGCTCGTCAAATGGACTCTTTTCACATAAACCTGATATGATGGTATTCACAAAGCAGCAGAAGGTCACAGAAAATCAGGAAAATCATTTTGATGACTGAATAATGATGCAATGAATTCTGATGAATAAAAGATTTTGCCGATGTTGAAATGCTAAAAAACTTTTGCATTAAACTAATATGATAGAATATACGCTGTTTAGTTGTAAGATGGCATAAGGTTATTGGAAACCTGGGAAAATACATTAATGACTAAATAATGCTATGAATTCACATGAATAAAAGATTTTGTTCGAAAAATGCTGGATATTTTTTCATCAACCTATTATGATGGCATACACAATTGGTGTGAATGATGATAAAAGGTCGCAAGAACGCAAGGGAAATACTTTCATGACTGAATAATGATGCTATGAATTTACATGGAGATTTTGTGAAAAATGCTCTATATCATTCGAATAATATACGACCATTATATAAAAGTCGATGTAGCGTATACTGGTATTCTGTCAATGAGATATTATTGGATAATTAAACGAAAACTACCCTCAGGACAACTCCTCCAGCCACTTCTATTCGGCGGGGGCCAGTGTGTATCAAAGGTCAGCAATTGGGTGACGTCAGGTGGGCTCGATTGGGTGAGTCAAGTCGAAGTTATTGTTAATGACACACGGTAAATGATAAGTGTTACAGTTCAAGTTACGTTTTTGTTCCGGAATCAATCAACCGATACCTTTGTACGAGTGGTGTCCAGTCCGAATCATAGCCATAAAGTCAGTATAGATGGCACGAAACTTAATCGACAATAAAGTCACAGGACTTCAAGTTACCGACCGGGAAAATCCTTTTTAAATAATATAAGCAATATTTTAATTTGTTCTGGGATTTATTTATGAGTATTTATCTCGGTTCGTTTTGCTTGGAAAGGAAACCTAGATACACGTGAAATCGTGCAATAAAGTTAAATCGTGTTATACATATAATAAACCTTACCACCAAACACTTCACTCCCGAGTCTGTCTCACTCTCTACAGTACACATTATATATATATATATATATATATATATATATATATATATATATATATATAAAATAAGTAAACTTTCAATTTAATTTGTATTAAGTAAGTAATGCAATGTTATTTTGTTAGTAAATTTCGATGAATACAAGTTTTTTTATGGTTTATATAATTTTTGCTTTGTTTTACTTTGAAACGAAAGCACGATGCTCGTAAAATCGTTCGCTGTGACTCTGTAGCCGGTTCTGTACCGTGGTTTATAGCAACTTGCCACAAATATAGTGACTTAAGGGCCGTAACTTTGAGGATAATCAGCATCCAGTCCCAACCGACAACAGTCCATTATTGCATTTTCTATATTATAACATTGGTGATTAAGAGACGAAAGAAGTTGCATACATAAGTTATGCAGAGAGATTAAATCTATTATGTGCATAAAAAAAGTTTCTAGCACTTAAAAACACAAAAAAACAGAGACAAAATACACTGTTGAGAACTGGTTTCCCTGTGTAAAATGTCGACTCTATTAATACTTTAATGAGATTCTTAGTTTTTATGACTTTGAAATCTGCCATTGTACGATGATATTTTTCTTTATTTCACTTTTTATGGGTAATATATCAGCGAATAGGAATCTTCGCTTCTTATCTAAGAGTTAATCAGTATCAATATATTTGCTTTCGTAAGCCTTCTTTGTTATAGGTGCGGTGTGATTAAATAACTTATCTTTTTGTTATAGAAGTGGCCATTGCTGGAGATCAAGTGACAGCAGGTCTCTTCAACTTTACCAATGATATTTTTCATTGATCATTTCACTACTCTTACCGCTACTTTACAAGATAAGCACATTTCAGCAGGAGATTTCACCACAGGAATTTCGTCAGGATGTAAGCAGTTCCTATCACTCTGATTTTCTTTCGTAATTCTCTTAAACGAACTTTCCCCAGAATAGCTCAAGACCCCTTAGTTCGCGCTGGTTTCGTTTTCCTCGTTTTCTTTGTTTCGTGGATTCATTGCAACCTCGCGCCAGGGATGGTATTGCTCTGCCCTCTTTACTTTTCGTTATCTAAACGTGTAAGTTTTCTTTGGCACGATAATCTCTTCCCGTGACAAGCATTGAACTGTGGAATATTGAAGACACGTAAAAGTTAATGTTTCTTTTTGACTTCCTGTTGTCTCCAAGTTTTTTCAAAAATCATTTACCGCCTACGTAACATGTATATCAGATTTACCTCATTTATCTTGTATAGTAAAAAGGCTTTGAAAACTTTGCTTGTTAATTGGTTGGTCTGCGGTCATGCAAACAGAAAGGAAAGATGGGGATACTGCATACATTCAAACACAAAATAGGCTGCTACTGGTTCAGTTTGACAGACAACTGCTGCTGTTAATATCACTACTACTGCTGCTGTTTCATTTTAGTGTTTCACCCAATTTTGTTTCCTTATTGATTTGAAATTAGTGAAAGTAGAAAATATGAAAAAGTTGTCGAAATTCGGCAGAAAAATAAAATTTCGTTCACGGCATGTGTTTTGTTTTTTTGTTTTTTTTTCTGCAATAAATACATTTATACTTGAATATATATATGTATGATTAACCCATTGGTAAGTAATTTTTTACGGATGTTAGTTTTTAATAAATGCAGATATACGTGAACTAAGGTATTCATTTATTAGTTTATTTATTTTATACAGAAAATACATAGCAGATTTTATTTCTTTGGCTGATCTCTCTTTGTTAGTAATGTTCAAGCAAGCGTACACAAATCTCTGAACGCTTGAAATATCTATAAGAAAAGGTTTAAAGAAACTTTCTTTTTTTAGGAATCATCGATGAATAAAAGACACCTCTATACCAACTGAAAACAAAAAATAAATACACATGTTTGGTTAGTCATTCAATAGAAACCGTCTTTTGGGAGTGAGACGTGTTGGGGATGATCAATTGAAAAAAAATTGGGTAAAATGACTGATCAATAGATAAGCTAGTTCTCTCACCTTTTGTTGGGCAGTATTCACTGAAAACAAATATGAATCATCAATAAACGAACATGAATGCTGGTGGGCACCAACCAAGTGATCAATTTAGAATTAAATTACATGGCAAATTGAACTCCACCCCCCGATACGAACCTATTCAAGGGAGTTCAAAAACAAGGGAAGTTTTACTAAAGATGATAAGGAGTAAATATTTAAATGTTCATCCCTTTAGCTCCATTGATGCGACCTGTACGCATAATAAATAACCAGTTAGCTGACACAGGATTCGTCCTGCGCCTAAAAATTCGAAAGAATACCATAGCGTGCTCAGACTCGGGGGATCAGTAAGCCCCCAGGCTACAACTCCCCATTGCACTAAGAGTACCTGCGACACTATTTTTGAACTACCTACTCACAAATCAAACTGTCCCTATGACGCACATGATATATTATAATTTTAATACCCTTCGCCTGCCAGCCTGCCAGACGAATTTTAAAACTGAAGAAACCTTTGCTTTTTGCTGCAATCCTAACTTAGAATTGCTATTCTTCACAACTTTGAGCGGGACCGTAATCTCTCGGCAGCGATTGATAAGAAGCAAGCCAACGATGAGACTCGAACTCACACTCTCCCACCGGAGGAGATCCAGTTTAGGCCTGGCCGCCTTCAACCATTTAGTCACAGAGAACTTATAGTTGAATGGAAGCTCGAAACCTATTTTCACTTCAGCATCAGTTGACGGTTTCTCCTGGATAGAGCGTCTACAGCAGAAAGTTTAATGGCCGTCATGTTTATCTAGGAGTTCTTTTAATTTTGTTTCGAGATCGACAAAAAAAAAATCTGATTGTTTAGGGAGAAAGATAAGTGGGGGGACATTATTATCTAAATCGACAGATGCGAGAAATAATTTTCCCAAGGGAGTGAGGGTGGAAGGCGAAAGAACGAGAGAGTCAAACTGGTAAGAAATATCTATTCACACTTGACTGTTTATCTGTCTCTCTCTGTATTGTAATCTTTTACACACAATTATCTCAAAGAAAAAAGAAAGAAATATACTGCATTTTTCAATACCAGCATATGCTTGTCACTCCTGTCAAAGTGATTTGAAGAAAGAGTAGGAGGTGTGAAAAAAATTAGAAGTATTTTGGTTTAAAAGACTATATATTTATGAGCGTATGTGTCTCTCTCTCCCTCAATATATATATATATATATATATATATATATATATATATATATATTGTGTGTGTGTTTAACAACGTATCTATATACGGATTTGTAAATAATGTGTATACAGGCAACGATCCTTCATTCATACATGTTTGATAAAATTTTTTTAAAAGTTGAATAAGGAATAAACTGAAATGTTTTTAGTTAATTTTTCTTGTTTATGTACAAAAGAACTTTTGTCTGGATCTAATGAATTCAAATATTGTCCAAAAGTGTGTGGTCATAATGACCAGAAGTATGACCGAAAGCGTTCGATCATTAAACTCGTTGGAAAAATAACGATATTCTTTAGATGCTTCTTCCATAACATTCCCGACGAATATAAGTCTGAAACTATATATATATAAATATATATATATATATATACTCTTTATCTTTAACGTAATATCATTTCCTGTCAATGCACTTAGCCCATACATCCTCATTGATTACAGAGATCCTCAATATAAAGATGTATATATATGTATATTCATACGCAGACGCGTGTATGTATGCAAGTATATATATATATATATATATGTATATATATATATATATATATATAATCTTGGTTTGTATTCGAACTTACCAAGAATAGTTACATGTTTTCTCTACACGTATTGAAAAATGTCTTGAAAATATTTTCACCTAATCATATCAAAAGATTTGGACGTGTGTGTGTGTTCCATTATACTTAGAATAAAAGATTATTCACTGTAAAATAATGACTTCATCTCCACCCACCTCCTCTCTTTTTCTCTTTCTTTTGCAGCTGCTTATTAGAAAAGTTATTTCCCAACCATAAAACACCAAACTTTAAAAAGTTGACTTCTATTAGTAAAATAATTTCTCGTTGACTTTTTTAAAAAGTTTTCCCTCTTTTTTATTCGTTCTGTTAAATCGATGATTTTTTTCTTTTAATTTTTCCAGTTCTTATACAATTTGTTTTGTTTTTTCTCTTTTGTTTGTTCAAATATAACTCTGCAATGATATCTAACTTTCCTCCTCTACAAACAAAGTTAAAATAGAATATACCCAATATTCCTGGAAGTTCACAAAAGAATTTCAGTGAAATTTTGTGGAAGGATGGTCATGAACTAATGGAGAATTTTCCATGACGTATCGAGGGCAGTCTTATAGAGCAATTCGAGAAAATCGACTCACCCCGCTGTGCACACATTCAAAGGAGATGTTTGTAACTTGAAGCTATTTCCGCAAACTTCAAAATCTGTTGTTGACCATCAACTGAATATTTGCTTGTATCATTATTGATAACCGCTTTTGAGTGGTAATGTTTCAAATGCTGTATTCGACCTATGGTCGTCGCCATTACAGCGAATCGCGATAGCAGTTAACTAAATCCCTAGAAATTACATTTTTTCTTCTTGGTACCATTTTTCTCTCCCTTTGTTCCTTCTTTCTTTCTAGATAGAGAATGATACAAATGTTCTGGTCAGTAGGCGTAAATCAAACCGGCGAGAAAACAGAACAAAAACAGAATTTAGGCAACGAATACTATATAACCGAGGGAAAAAGAAAGCTATATGGTGGAAGGGGAAATGTTACTATCAGCAGGCGTAAATCAAACCGACGTAAAAGCAGAACAAAAACTAAAAGATAGAATTTAGGTAATGAAAACTATAGAGCCAGAGGAGTAAAAATTAGGCAAAGAAAGCTATATTGCAGAAGGAATAATGATTTCCGGGTACGAAATGTTTTGTTGATAGCGAAGTTTTAGACTAATTTAGTCTGATAGCCTCATGAATTAACGCTTTGACAGGCTGGCAGTTGACAGCCAGACGCTGGTAAACGGCCAACCCCTAAATTGGTTCACGATATGTAAACATTTTCGTGACCTTGCAGTAAAAAAGCTTATTTTCTAACTACAAAAACTATTTTAAAAAAAGTTAAATTGACAAATATCCGTTGCCTTAAATGAAACTTGCTGGAGAGGAAAATTGCAATCTATCCATATATATATATATATATATATATATATATGTATGTGTGTGTGTGTAAATAAGGAAAAACAGTTTTAGGAATCACATTTTGTTCGGACCGAATTATTTCACGGTAGTGAGCGAAATAACGGCGATGATCAGAAAATAAAGAACTGAGCCCTGGGTGGGAGCACCCACGTAGCCTTGGTCTGCGCTAATCGACTGATCCACCAGATTTCTAATATATATATATACATAGCACAAATTATGGATGTAATATAACTTAGTATAATATAATGCAATATCCGATGAAGGATGGATTTATTTCATAGAGTGCTCGACACATTCAACTTCACATGTTAAGTTGGTTCAGAGTAGAATTGGAAGTATGGTAGATTAGGGATTCGCTACGCGAACATGTTTACGTTTCTGCCCTGTTTGGGCTTCTTCAGGCGAATGATTAAGTATATTTTAGATTCCCGTGGGGGGAAATTTTGAAATTATAAGTGTTACTAGGTTGGAAGAGTTTTTTTTCATTTGTTAGATTTGTAATTTGTGTGTTTTTGCTGATGGTTATACATTACATACCAGTGGGTATGGTATTGGTGTTATCAGTAAGTGGTCGCTGGTTCTGTATGTTCTTTATAGGAATGTTTTATTTTTACCTTATATATAGATAGATAGATAAATCGATCGATCACTCTATGAAATAAATCCATTACATTTCAGAAGTGGCTTTATATTATTGATATATTACTATGTTATGTTATGCTGCTAGCCTAATTTATACCACATATACGGTGTGTATATATATATATATATATATATATATATATATATATATATTCATATTGCACTATACCATTGAGTAAAATTTGAGCACATTCCTCGTCGTGTTCTATCCCATCGCGTGATATCTTGGAAAACTGCTGCGCTAATTGATGGAAAAATCAGTCGGTGGATGAGTATTTGGACAAACCACTCTCCCGTGTCTGCCTTACTTGCCAAGGCAGTAGCGATAAAAAAACCGTTACAACATAGTGAGCTTTGATACGGTCCAATCAATAGAGTTAATAAGTGCAGCGCTTGGCCATCGACTCACCAACTCGCCTAGGCAATAGTAAACAAACAGCAATTACCCACAGGAGCCAATGGTCAGTCCCTCTATCTATATCATGAACTCTGGTCAATCTGTCACAGGACCACAATCATGGAGCACAGTGAAAAATCGATCTCAGTATACTAGCAAACACTTTGCAAAACTGTTTCACTCTTCATCGCTACATGGAGGGCTATCTGAATGTATACATGAGGTCTTCCCGAAGAGTTTGTAGCCAGTATCAAAGAAAAGGAATAACTTACCCAAGGCAATGGCAACTTAAACTTCTTTCGATGTACCCACGTTGTGTTTTCACACACTTATTCTTCTTTTGAAAACAGTCCTGAAACTTTTTTTCTGGCTTTGCCTTCAGCTATTTGTCACGCTCTCCTTAATCACGAGCATAGTCTGGGATCTCTTTTGGAAAAAAAAGCATTAGGTCGCCAGGAGCCGAGTCTGGGCCGTATGGGAGGCTGGCAGATCTGGGCTATGCAATGTTTATTATAAAGAATCCTGCACGAGACGTGAAGAATGACTTATCCATTAATTTTGAATGTGACAGTCATGCAGACACAAGCTCGCTGAATGACATCTCAGTGTCGACTGAATAACACCGAAGGCTGAGAGTGTTCACGTATTTGCAGTAAGTTTTCCATTTAATCAAAATGGCAGAATATTTTCCAGGCAAAACTCGTATGTACAAAAAAAACCATCTTATTTATATTAGATGGAAAAGGAAAAAAATGTTTTTAAGGACAGTTTATGATTACTTGGGATTATTTGGGCTTATTTTTTTCATTAATTCGTGAAATATCTTCAGCAGGATATTTTTTAAAAGATCAAATTGTTCTTTACCCGAGCAGTCGGGTTGGAGGGGGGGGGAACACTGCAAAGTCTCCAACTTTGATTATGGAAGGGGAAAAGCGTATATTCCTTGTTTTAACACACTTTAATTGGCTTTTACGGCAATTCATCTTTCGAACCAAAAATTACCATATTTCTTTAACTTGAGAAAAAAATTCATGCTTTGACACTAATTTATTTGTCAGCAAATTCAGTCGGCGCCGTTATCGTTTCGGGTGATGACAGTTATCATCATCCAACATTATATCTTTAATTTTCTCTTAATACGCAAAAGAGACTTGAAGGTCTTAAACTGCAACTGACTTCAGGGAAATAAATCCCAGTCTCCCGTGTATCCGAATGGGAAACTAACATTTATCCAACCGATTACTTGGTTGCATAACCAGTTATCCTAAACTTTAGCTTTTTTTTTTTTCAGGGATGCCAAGATTGTGTGCACGTAGTAACTTTGAAGGTCTGCAATTTGTGTTTCTGTTCATGAAATTGACTGAAATTCAAGCACACTAGTTCGGCGATTGGTGTCGCCTACTGTGACAGGACTGAATTTTTGCTCGGCGAAATAAGTAGGTTACAGAACGCCAAAGGTCCTTGTTGGGAATCGCTGTTTGGGCGCATCCCGTAGACCAATACTGTTTATCTTCGTGTGCTTAATTCCGCCTCAACACCAGCAAAAATTGATCCAGACGATAATTTGTATCCCCACTCGATCCTGGTGCAATGCCAAGCTGTTATTTAAATTTTTTTTTTTTATCAAACCAATCTGATATCAACCGCCTTAGTATAGCGTGTCATTGTTCTTTTTTCTTGAATACATTTTCTCATAAATTACATTTATTAGGTAATCAGCTGTACGTATTAGTTGACTTGCATGAATATAAAACCTTTGAACATGCAATGAAGACTTTTTTTCCATTGATTTTTACGTGAAAAACCTGGCACTTGATTAGCAAAGATAGAAAAATATACTAAACAGCGATCACGTTTATGCGGCTGATAATTTGTATCACCACATAATTCGAACAAAATGCTGAGCCATTTCTTTAATGCATTTTTGGGAGAAAATTAAACCCACTTGGTTAATTTGGAGAGCTACAGATATCAGTGAATACCCAACTCCTCTCTTTTAGATACTAATGAGAGGTACTGTCGGGCAAATGGATCCCCAGGAGGTCCAGACTTTTCTGAACAGGATGTGTGAGACAAAGGTCCGAAAATTGACATCGTTATGGTGAAAGTGGTATTTACCAGTTAAGAATTTTGCTTAACATTGAAGGTACTATCAGAATTACGCTTTCCCCACATTTTTTTGGAAACTGCTACAGACGTCCAGGAGCTAAAATATTTACGGCATATTAAAAAACTTATCTCACTGAGATATATATATATATATATATATATATATATATATATATATATATATATATATATATAATGCAGATTCTCGTGAAAACCCTCCTGGGTAACGCTGAAATTAAAACCCACATTTAATGTCAGTGTTACCCACCTCTCGGCTTCCGCACTTATGATTGCTCACTGTTTTGCTGGGTACATTGGAGCCGGGTAGGTCACAGGGTGGGTTTGAAGAGGTGCTTAGATATGCAAGGAATATAACTTACGCAGCTTGATCCGACCTGTCAAATTACGACTTTGGCGACTGTTCAGCTTGAGGAAGGTCACCATTATGTTAGAATAATTAACCTTATATAAAAAAGATTTTTTTGAAAAAAGCAGTATCTTTTTTACGACGAAGACAAGATGGCGATAAGTTGTTGTAAAGAGGAAACGAACGAAGAAAAATTAAAAAAAAAAAAAAAAGAAAGAGAGAAAAATTATAAGCGGGGGGTACAAGATAAGAAAGAAAGGGAAATGGAATAAGAGAGACAGTAAGCGAGGGGGGGAACAAGATAGGATAGAAAAGAGAAAGAAAAAGAGATAGTAACATGTAGGGGTAGAAAAAAAGGCGAAGGAGGTAGAATAAGGAAAGGAAGGAAAGAGACCGCAAATGGTTAGGAAGAGAGAGAGAGAGAAAGAATAAGCAGAATAGGCACATAGTCGAAATAAATTTTATTTATAAAATTGCTGGCTTCATTGGTAGACATCTACAATAGTGTACAAAACACATCTGGAGAATCTAGTTAATAGTTTTGAAGAAAAAAAAGTCAAAACAAGGCCCCGAAAAGGGCAAAAATACTTCATTTTTCAAGAATAGAAAAAAAATTTTTTTTTAATAGGGGTGTAGTGAAGTACTGATGTCAATTTTCAAATATGTAGACAAAACGGTATGGCCAGTGGCTCTAGACCATACAAACAAATGAAAAAAACATACCAACACAAGAAGCACATATTAAAAAAAGGGATAGAACCCATTGCCAATTTTGGTGGCTAAGGTTGTTTAATTTAAGTAATGAATGGCAGTATTATTTTATGCGACCTTCCTTGTTATTATCTGAGGAAAAGCGTTTTTTCTGTCCTCATATTCTGATCATGCATTTTTAAGGCTTAAAATTTCTCCTTCCAGGTATTGTGTTATCAAGTAATTTATTTACTTGCATCTATACATAATATTATAATAGTCAACAATCTATTTTAGATCCCATCCGACCTTTTAGATGAAGGGTCAGTTCGACTTTTAATCCCTGGGGGGAAGGTCCCAGCCAACTGAACTATTTAACATTTCACTTTAATTAATTTTAGTCCAATACCTGACCGCCATGGGAGTTCCGGTCAGGTTTAAATCTATCAGAAAAGACCGTGTCCTCCTGAACAATTCAGTTCTTTTTTTTCTTTTTTTTTTAATTCCTTCTCTGTTTCTTTTCTTCTCTTTATATTATCTTTCACTTTCCTTTCTCGAACCTTTTTTTCCTTTCCTTACCTCTATTTTTCTTCTTCTCTTCAGACAATTTTTTTTTATTTTTCCTTTCTTCTCTCATTCATTTATACTTTTTCCGCCTCCCTTTTTTCATTCCTTCTTTTTCTCTTTTTCCATGTTACAAATATCCTAGTCCACTTTCTTTTCCAGTTCCAGTTCCTCGTTTTTCTCTTTCTTTTTCTCATTTCTCTTTTTCTTCTTTTTACATTTCTGTACGCTTTCTTTCTTTTCACATTTCCTTCTTCTTTTTCCTTTTCCCTTACATTTTCTCTTCTCGTCCTTTCTCAATCTCCTTTCTTCACCCCCTTCTCCCTTCTCTCATTCATTCTCTTTCCTCTCTGACATCCTTCGCACCGTGTCCCCTCTTCGCCTTATCTCCTTCTCACTCTAAAAATCCAAAGACCTTTCCTAATATTCATAAATATTTCATCTATTTCTCATTGGCCTTTCCGATCTTTATTTCCCCCTCTTCGAAGTTCCATTTCGCACTTGTATGAGATCTACTTCGTACCCCTGACTATGCCAATATTTTTGGTGACACTAGTATGTCAAGTACCTCTGACACTTTCATGTTTTGGCTGAGTTATGGTTGGAAGCAGAACTTTGTTTAGTATCTTCGAAATAAATCAGGGTTTGGAGAGTGCTCGTCATGGGGGAGGGCTGCTTGGAGAATGTCTTATCTTTTATCGTGTTTTGGAAAATAAAACCAAAATTAATACCAGTCTTTTATCCAGAGTCGAGTTCCTTGTAAAATTAAATGCTTACAAATATCAGTCAATGTATAAATTAGACCATATTGCGTGACAGCTTTTTTCGTTTTATTTGGTTGTTTCATTTGAAATGTCGCTTTTTGAATAGTAAGTCTACAAGCCTGGCTGCTGCAGAGTCAAACTCAATTCTAACTTCCATTCAGTCTGAAGATGATGACTGGAATTTTCGTATTGTGTACATAACAAAATTTATAAGATTATTGTTTTTATACATGTATTTATCCATAACTCTATGATCCATTTTTGTATATATCTAAAACCTGTCAATTTAGACCAATCAGTTGGTTGTGAGTTCAAATCACGGTAGTAGGATTTGAATCTTACGTATATTTACACTTGTCCATTTCGTAATTACCATAGAAAAACAGTCAACTCCAGACTTTGTACTGGAATTTGACAGTATAAGCCACAAAACAGCGCGTCTCATCAAAATATCAACTATTTGAGGCAATAAGCCTTTTCCAACGTTTCTTTGATGATAATATGCCATACCTATTAAATTCTTTATGCTACTAAGTTCCGTTAAAGCACATATTATGGCTTCCCTATTACTGGACTTTTATTACGGATATGAAGTTCAAAATGCTTGGGAAAGGATAATCTGTACGAGAATATGGAGAAAGCTGCAAGGCTTCACATCCAAATTATTTGAGTTCAACACAGCACATGAATTATTGGTAATTGCTTTTCGCTTTGAGCCACTTCGGCGAACTAAGTGTTTCAACTAACAAAACGAACTGGGAATCAACTTAAAATCGCACAAAGAGCCATACTATAGCGTTAAAAGTTCAACATGGACCATGGGAAATACTGGAGTTGAATACAAATAATTAGGCAGCAAAATGAAGATGGGCTAAGCACTTGGCAGGAAAGGATGCTAATAGGTGGAGCAATAGTCAACCAATGTCATGGGACAATAAAGGCAGTAGAAAAAGACCAGACACAAGATGAAGGGATGAGATAGAAAGATTTGCTTGTAAGACATGATAGATTTTCGTGCAATCATGATCATCCAGGAAGGAAATGGGAAAGACTGTTGTGAACTTATTATGACTGCTTTTACGCACAATCACACACTGATATATATATATATATATATATATATATATATATATATATATATATATATATATATATATATATATATATAATTATTTCTGAGAAATGGATATATAATCCGACAGATATAGTTAGAAATGCGTTATATTACTTTGAAGCTCAATTTGACGTGACCGTACGTTCTTACGCGGTGAATGTAATATTTGGCCAAGACAGCGCAACTAGAATAAACAATTTAACAAAATGGACCGCTGCTTTCTAATTGATTATTCATTTCACTGTGTATTAACTAAAGGTCATTCCAAATAGTTTCAATATAATATAACGCAGTCTATACTCATTCCATCAATTCATATATCTATTTCTTAAAAATGCTCATACACACGCATATATATATATATATATATATATATATATATATATATATATATATATTAGAGAGAAAGATAAGGATGAGTTGAAACCCTGTCGGCTGACACGGTTATTGCATGAATTTTGATCTGAAATTTTCGTTGTATAATGTTCAATCGATGTGATCTAAAGAGAAACACTGTACTTGGTGCATTGACAAAGGAAAAAGATTGTTTAAACATTTGTTGTGTAAAATATATGCTTTTTTCGTCTTTATGGCCACTGACTACAGGACGAACATTATATATGTTCATATATATATATATATATATATATATATATATATATATATATATATATATACATATAAATATGTCAATGTATACATGCACATAAACGCATTTCAAAATATCTGTCTTTTTTGTCACTTATTTCCCAATATCAGTTTCTGTAATTCATGTAATTTTATTCAGTGTTTTTTTTTTTTTTGGAGGGGGGGATATGTTTTTTTATGATTTACATAGAATTTGATATTATGGTACCATGAGAGAATTTTTCGGAGATTTAAAAACAAAACAGTTATATTACCAAGGCTCCCCAGCAGCGTTGATCAAACACTACCTCCCTTTCAGCTATGATTTTAATCTATAGCTTATGTCAAAATACATCTTGTTATTATTATAGGGTATTATCAAGATGCATTGTGTATGAATGTTATTTCATACTGTTTCTTGCGCTACTCGAAATTAATCCATATTGAAAAAATGTTGAACTTTGGTGTGTTAGGCTGAGTCGTTGCATGATGTTGTGGTAAAATGTACATAAGAGAGAGAAAGAGAGTGTTCTCTGCCTCTCTTTAATAGCTCGTTGAAAAGGGAAAGCTGAACGCTATTTTCGCTTTTCGTCTTTTTCTGTAAATAGCAGCGTAGAGCGAACTCCCCCAAAGCACCGGAAACTTCTAAATTGATACTTATCCAAAACATTCTGTTTGCAATAAACGTGGGTGTATATGTGAATTCTTGATTTTTTTTTTCGTTGCTGATGAGAAACTCAAAAAATTTGACTGATGAAAACGAAATTTCATTTTCTGAGAAAAAATCTAATATGAACAAATTTTCATTTTTATTTTCTGAAAAGACTGAACATTTTTATTTTTCTACTCTTTTTCTCTCACTAATGCTTCTCGGCCAGGCAAACATCTCAAGCATTTTCCCCATCCTACACCAATTTTTATTTTATTTTTATCTTCTTCCTCTCATCTTTCAAAAACCATTGACACGATCATTCAAAGCCTTTTACCTGGCATTCGCCGCCTTGAGATGTCAAAATCGTTATCATAGGTAATAAAACGAATTCGTTCTTGACACTGCTCTAGGGGGAGATAACCTCTGCTGCGAGGGTGCTCATGTAAACATTTTTAGATAAATTGAAAAACGAGAGATAGAAGTAATCTCACAGTTTAATGAATGAAATATATATTTTTTTTAATATTTGGCACTTTTATCTTCCGTGGTAATGGCCGTATTTGGAAATGTATGCAGCGATATGGAATTCAGCATGTTAAGAATTTTACAAACGCTTAAATTTGTTGAAAGATCGTTTGTCCGACTCATAATTATAAATTTTGATATTTAATAAAATGATTTCTTAGATGGTCATCCATTTTTGACTCTCTAGGATTAATATCTATAATTACCGGAAATATCATATCTGCAACTCTGAGATCATAACTGGCAATGGACCAACGGAGATTCTGCGGTTATCAATAATAAAAAATATATATATATAAAAAGCCTACCCGTAACACTCTGTATGTAGCTGGTAAGCATTTACCGCTAAACCACAGTGACTTATCATTTAAAATGCTCGTATGAACAAAAACTTAATAAGCAAAAATATAGTTATATATCAAAATGTCTACTTTCCATCTATAATTAGATACTACTATTCATACAATAGCATGGAAAATACAGGGTGTCTCAAAAGTAGCTCCCATTTTGTACCAAAAACTATTTGGAAGGTCCCTGGCTTGGACGACGTGGTGCTATCGAATGGCCGACGAGATCACCTGACAAAATCTCTCCTTTTCTTTTCTGAAGAACCGGGTATAAGGTAGAAAACAAGTTATCTCACAATAATTGGAATCAAGATAGGAGAAAGATTGTCCAACATCGACGTTTGATTCGTACAGGTCAGTGGTAGGTTGTTGAATGGATAAATGCTTCAAAATAGACGGCAGACATATTGGACCTTACATTTAACGCGTTGTATATGCCTATGTTTATTGGATTTGTACTTTGTTTCTTACATAGATGTAATTGTTTCAAAATTGACTGTTATTAGGTACAAATCTGGCATCATTTTGGGTTGACCTGTACGACGAAAGCGTAACATATCTAAACAGGAAAGGAGAACGAGAAGAGCAAGAAGACATATCATCATCCTTTAAGTAGAAAATAATGGCGTCTATGATTATTATCTGACAGTGAATCAAAACGTTTCAAAACATACATAATGAAGTTTAGAAAGAAAAGTATTCGTCTCAAATGTTCAATTTGCTGAGAAAGAAAAGCAATTAGATTGTGGATGTGCATATTTTTTCCAGTCCAAGAGGATTGCCACACAATTGTAAGAGATAAGTTAATAATGTCTATTTTGACATTTTTTTTATCTGAGTTTTTAATTAACTTAAACCTAATAACCATATCGATTATGAAGAAACTGTGTATGAATGTATTTTCAAGTTTGTTATATTTGTCTATCTACACATACACTCACATGCGCACATATGTATATCTATACTTTATAAAATGTGTAATTAGTATTCTTAGAGATGATATAATAAGTTGGTTTACATGCAGTCTGAGATTATATTGGTGAACATTCAATAGAAAGGATACGAACAGCGAGTCACGTCTGTTGTTATATTTACTGTTCCCTCATCGTTAAATACGTTTTGGGGGGTTATCTACGTAAGTAAGCTCTGTTTAAAAAAATTAGATGATATGTAGTATAAAATAGTATCAATATACAGTTCGTATAAAACCTTATATAAAATGACAAACTACACGAATGATATATGCTATATAGTAAGAAAGATTTGATCAATACTGCTGGGTGCCATGTTGAGATAACTGTTTTGTTTTCAAAATTCCCGAAACGGTTACGTGGTAAACAACTCATGATACCAAGGAGAGAAAATTCATACATTGTACCGGGTTAACATAGTATTTGTGAAACAGGGAAAAAACATTGATGGAAATTACATAAATTGCATTTACAGATATTGGGAAATGGGTTACTGAAGTGACAGAGAAAAATTTGAAAAAGTTTTTTAATACTTAGTGTTTAAAGCTGTATAGCTTTCTACACATACACGTATATATACGTGCATTTGTGTGTGTTTATGTGTGTGTGTTCATAAGGGAAGGTACAACAATCAAGATATATCGACTCCCATTAAACAGAAAAGAATCATTTTACTTCAATTTTCATTGTATTTACCTTTGTGCCGTTATTTTATTTCGATACTCTATTTGAAATGATCTCCCATTAATGATGAATGAATCAGCTGGTCTAGACAGCGTAAATCGAATAAACATTTTATTCTATTTACCGTGTATAAACGGGTGGTAATTTCAAAAAGTTTCAAAATAATTTGACACATAATAATAGAAGAGACAGAGAGAAAATGTGTACCAAAAAAAAATACAGGATACTTAGATTAATTACAGAAATAAATACACGTGCACAAAAATATAGACATATATATCAGAGACAGCGAAAGAGAGAAATGCGCACATGATCTTTTTTCTCATATTCATGGAAATATATGAAAATACGATGTATTTATACATACAACTATGATCATAAATCATAAACCTGCGACTGATAGAGAAACTGCTTCAACGTAGCATTGCCCTTACTATTTAGTGGCGGCTGTTTAGCTCAATGGTAAGAGCAACGGGAGATCATTTCGAATAGAGTTTCAATATAACACAATTTATAATTATTCTGTCGGATCATACATCCATTTCTTGACATATACAACTATATACGCAAAATGCAGGATATGTAAGGGTATATACGCATTGACATATATATATACCCAGGAATATACATACAGTGTAGTTCTAAAATCATCTAAGTTTTCACAGAAATGTTAAGTATTGGTTGTCATCCCCGAGAAGCGTGCAGACCATTTCCTCTTCATATTCTTGCAAATTACAGGAAGATGAAAATTTATATTCACTCGCGGGTATTTTCATTTCACTTTTGCAGATAGTCGATGACTAGAAACTCCCACTTCGCCACACCGTCCGGCTGTACGCTCTGATTCTCGTGTCTCCTATATCCATCCAGCCCCTCACGAGGCCAATTTATCTGTAAATCAAGCCGATAGGATTTACAGGTTGAAAAACGTACCCATCTTTTCTTTTCTTTTTTTTTTTCTTTTTTCTTTTCGTTTATATACTTTTTACAATACGATAGGTTATCATTGGATAGCGTATTCATATCCGAAAATCTATTTCTCGTACGATCACCGAAATTGAGCAACTCTGTGCTTGATCAGTGTTAGGATGGGTGACTGTCAGAAAACAAGCGCCATGCTCAGCTGTGAATCATGTTGATAGAATCCTGTGGCGACCTCCCCTCTCCTAAGGGGGACACTAATCTCTACCCCAAGACTTTCAAATCTTTTTACATCGGCGACACACTCTTTTGCGATACATTGATGGCGTTTTGTTAGTCAAGCCAAATATATAATGCTATCCCAGCCGTCCAACTGATTCGGAAGAAATATCTTTTGAAAGATATCTAAAATCATACTTAACTTCTCGACTCACCTTTTGATTATCAGTGGCATACCAAAGTGTCTCGGCACATAGTTTGGAAGGCTCTGTTCTTTGCAATATCCCAAGCCAATTTTCCTACCACCAAGGGACAGTACTTTAGCCAGTGTCGTGTTGAGCAGTTATTCTCAACGGGAACCACATGGCCCCTTTATATACCTCGCCCCATTTGAAAGGGGCCATAGACTGAACACTATTTAGATGGGTGACTGTTTTAGAATACTAGGTGCCGTAAGTGGGTAAGGCTGAAGAGAGTGACGCTATTTCAGGTGATAGTTGTCTTTATGCAATTTCACATATTGCAAGCTGGGCAACTCGTGATATATGGAGCCCAGGAAGAGACAGTTGATACCATGGGCAGTGCAAGGACACCAATTACTGACATATGCTAAAATGATAGATTAATTTCTATCTATTCGTGTTGAGCCTCTGTTTGACGAGAGGGTTGGAACATGGTAAAAGATCTTCAGGGGCCCCATCAACCAGTTTTGTGGCCAAAAAATGGTCGAGAATGCCTGGTGTGAAAGATAACAGCAATCGAATCCAGCCTAGAGCTGCTCCGACACACCTTCGCCATCATTAGAAGCTGTGGTTACGGTGTTTTCGGGAACTAACTCTTATAACATTAGTACAGTCACCTAGGTGTCAGGTCTTCCAGGGAGGTGTGAATAAAGTATACATTTCTGTCAAACGATCGCCGTGACAAGGAATACACTAAAAGATGACAACTTCAAGAAAAAGTCTCAGGAAAACGTACAACCCACCACTCTAGTCATGAATGTTCATTAACCGGCACCACTTTGTGCTGCACTGCAAATTTCAAAACAATTATGTGTCATTTCATTCACTCATTTTCCAATATCTGTTGATGTAGTTTGTTTTTTAATGCTATACATAGACTTTGTTATTATGGTGGTATGTGTAAATTTTCTCTTGAATTTGATAGATAGCTTATGTCATATTACATGTTTGCTACTTTATACAGGGTGTCATCATGATGTATTGTATGTGGATGTTATTTTATACTAGACACCATTCATTATTTTTTGAAACGGGACTTACTTACGTAGGTTACCCCAAAAACGTATTTGACGATGAGGGATCAATAAGTATAACAACAGATGTAGCTCGTTATTCGTGTCACTTTTACTGAGTGTTCACCCATGTGAATATCAAATCCGCTGTGTCGGTTTTAATATCGGACTGAATGAAAACCAACTAATTTTATCGTCTTTAAGATTACTAATTTCTATGAAAAAACTTCTTCGAATTGATTTTCTACCAATATGTATACATACATATATATATATATATAGAGAGAGAGAGAGAGAAAATTAGTAAGATGTACTCCACACATCTACCGATTTTTCGCTCTGGTTTTCTGTTGTTATAATATTGCTCTGTTTTAGTTGATAAATATTAAATTATAAAAAATCACCCAAACTATTTTTATTCTTGAAATAAAGTAAATATTTTAAGTAGTATTATCTCTCTCTCTCTCTCTCTCTATCTATCTATCTATCTATCTATCTATCTATATGTGTGTGTGAGTATTTTCAAGTCTGAGCACGCGCACATATATATAGGTCATCATCAGGCCTGTAACCACATGATGGGAAAAGTATTTACGTTACACAACAAAATATTCCTTTTTTCAAAAATTATTTATTTTCATATGTCTTTTTTCCCTTGTCAATGCACTTAACTCATCGCTTCTCTCTATTCGGCAAATAACTGTGTCCCAAGTATGGGATTTCGTGATCAAACACACAAATGAAGATCGAACCCACCACAATCGTAAGTAATAATTGCCTGTGAGATAAGCACGATAACGTCTGCTCCACGGCTAGGTACACAATTGATATTTTTGCATAGTACCAAAAAAGGCAACCTAGAACAATTAGTGAGAGTTATACTCGTTATCATATTTCCAATTAGTAAATAACTATCTTTTAAAAACCAAATTCTTGCGGACAATTTCGGAAATCTGACTTCGTGTTTTTCAAAGGGCAGAAGTGGGAAGAATGGTCCATGATAAAAGATTGCTATACAGCAATGAAATTATTAGTAAAGCACAATGTCTATGTTGGAGAAATTATTATCAAATTTCCTAATAATGACGTAATCAGATGGTGACCATCTTGGATTTTAGAAGTTAGAGTACAACTTTCTTCCCATTTTATAAATATAAGTTCTTATATTTCAACAACGCATCTATCAACCATGGTACACATAGCAGCTGGAGTAGACAGAAGAGGAAGAGCAAGTAATCTTTCTCTGTGTCAAATCATTTTCATACTTGTAAAATATTGACATAGAAACCGTCTGCATGCAATATCTTAATAAAAATCGGAAATGGCCACTTTGGGCAGTTTTTTTTTTCTTTTGGCCACTCTGGTATTTTTTAATTCAAAAATGAAGATAGGAATGGATATCATTTAAATGACGTCACACCTTCGAACAACTACGGTATATTTCTTCAGAATTTTTGCCAGTATATGTGCGCCACGTATTGGTCTCACGCACAGCAAATTTCTAACCATATTTTCGTATATATCATCTACTGACTCTGTGTGTGTTTGTGTGTGTGTGTGTTCGTTGGTAATTCGGCGACGAAGGTACTTAACAGTTCAAGTGGATTCCCTTTGTTACAGACAGAAAAACAAACTGACAAAGCCACACTGATTATAATATAGAGATTATCTTGGCTTATCTCCCTTGATATGTTTACTCTGTTTCAGTTGATATTGTGTCTTTTAAGTTTGTTTCTGGCTCATAAGAGGCATTTTCTGTGTTTAGTTATAATTTAAGATGACTATTTCGTTGATTTGACTTCGTGTTTTCTGAAGAGGCTATAGAGGGAGAATGGTTCATGATAGAAGGTTGCTATACGAAAATGAAATGATCAGTTGAACTCAAGGTTTATATTGGACAAAAATATTATCTAATTAGCATATAATGACGTCTTCAGGTGTCATCTTGCATTGTAGATTTTTTTATTACAACTTTCTTAACATTTTACGAAAGATCTGCAATTTTTTACTTTGAAAATACAGCAAAAATCTGGATAGAACAATCATGGTATTTTCCTTTCGAATTATGCCTGTATATGAACGCCATATATTGGCCATATTTCTAGCTGCATATTCCTATATATAATCTACTGAATGTGTGTAGGTTGGTAGTTGCAATTCTGCCACCGTGGCGCCTAAAGGGTTAATTCGGACTTGTTTTTATATATTTTCACTTCGACTCCAGAAAACCATATTTTTTTTTTTGCCCTCAGGCTGTTGAGTTGCACGAGACAATTACGTTGTCGGAATATCCTTTGAAATCGAACTTCTAAGGTTATTGAATAAATATGTTGGGCTTATTTTGTTTTGCATCTTTAGGGAAGCCTTTATATGGACAGGAAATTATCTAGTAATAAATTGCCGTATGTGATATATATGGCATGTTTATATGTTATGTTTATGTATGTAATATATATATTCATCAATTTGTCTCAATGTGATGTGTACGTATAAGTTTCGAAACTTATCTATATCAAGACATACATACTTATTTGTAACTAGGGACAGTGAATGAAGAAGATAAGTCTGATTTTTTTTCGGTCTAAACTTTTTCGCCAGGCTATGTAGCTCAATGGTTGGGAGCGACGCTACGGTGAAGCGGCTATTATATTGGTCGCAAGTTCGATTCCTGCAACAGCAGCCCCATTTTTCTTTAATTGTTTATTCTATTCACGCAGTCTAGGCCGATTTGCCTATTCTCCATCTAACTATGCAAGGTCATTTCAAATTAAATTTCAGATGATATAATACGTTTGTATATATATATATATATATATATATATATATATGTGTGTGTGTATTCAAGTTTATCTGTAATAAGTAACAAGTGTGAAATTTAAAGCGTAGTTTGAGCTAATTACTAGAGTAATGGTCTACAAGATAAAATTGTGAACCACGTATGTACTGAAAAGGGTTTATATGCGAAGTTCAGTCTGGCACAAGGCCTCAATTGCTGGGCACTAGCTAATGATATGCAAGACCAGCTAACAAATCATTCTAACCTTTCCTCCACAATAGACACCCCAATGTATCAACATAAGGAGTGCATCAATAAGTCCATAGCTCAATATTGCAAAAAAAAAAGAAACGTTTACTTTGCTCAACAAATATTTACCTTTCCTTCCTTCTCAATGCAATTAATTCAGTAGTGAATATCAATCACATAGATCAAAAATTATATAATAAAAAATTGATATCCAAATTCAGCAAATAACTACAGGCCAGGCTGCAGACTAATTGATCCACGCACAAATGCATTGTATCTGACGAAAATCTCGTCTGTGTAACTTCTGGCAGTATAAATAGAAGCAAGAGCCAGCCGTAGCCGAAATTTCAATTTTGAAAGGGCAAGAAGGATTAGGGCGGGTTTTCAGGATGTTTTGAGTGCCTACCAAGAACTGCATATGAAAAAAATGCGTGTGGCTAAGCATCCGAGCATTACTATTGTATACCAAGCCTTCCACTTCAGCCACGACAGACTATGAAACTTGACCTTCAATATCACGGCAGGCACAAATAGAAGGAGGTTACTTTTTGTGTGTGGAATGCTCAAAATATGTTTCGTATATAAATTAATGGTAATTGCTGTTTCGCTTCGTGCCATTTCTGATAGCGTAAGTATTTGGTAAAAGCAGATTGACGTAAAGCAAACTTTTGAAGAGCGTGGATTATTCGTACATGCAAATATATACATACCATGTACGTATTATAGACAATTGCTTCTTTCTTTACACCATTCCGGATATCTTAGTGCAAATACACACACACATATATCGCAGATTCGTTTCCTGCTGCAGCTCCATTTTCTTTAATTGTTTATTCTATTCACATTGTCTAGGCCAAGTGATGCATTAACCGTGTAATGACGGTAGATCTTTTCAAATAAGCGTTTCTGTATAATATAACGCAATTTATAATCATTTTGTCGGATCATATGTACCCTTTTCTTAATTCATAACTGTCGCGTTGAGAGAAACGATCAGAGCTGATATACACCAAAGAATAAACGAGGTAAGAATTTTGAGTGGAAACAGTAATTTGGGCCTTTGCATTACCGGCGGCTGTTCAGCTCAATGGTAAGAGCAACGAATATATGATATATATGCATGTATATATAGTTTTACCTATACTGTCGAAAAATGATGGTAGCTTTAAATAAATGTGCAACTGTATTTCAGTTGAGAAATATCAAAAATACTATGTTGCTGCGCGTTTTGTTGTTAATATTCAACCAGAAGGAACTTGGATTTTCAAAGTATTTACAAAAGTAGTGAAGGCTACTCGCTGACAAACATTTTTTTATAATTATCTCCCTTGACAAATTTCACAATATTATATAAGTAAATGCATGTGTGTGTACTCATATAAGCAAATACATAAAAAGATATAAACAGATATTTGCTCATGTATATCTGAATAGGTGAGTATGCATACATTCTCTCTCTGCCCATATATATATATATATATATATATATATATATAATCATTATTATCACTGCACTCAATTATCTCATAAGATGAGGCAGACAAAGATCTCAGAGATTGAAATGGATGCTCGAATCCTGTTCATCTCCACAGGGTCATCCGGTAATATTTGGGGCCGTAACCAAACACTTCATCTCCTCTTTATACAGTGCCAAGTAAATAAATAGATGCAGAAAAGAACCCCTCCCATATTCTCTCTATCCCCTCAGTCATTTCTTTCTCTTCTCCCCACGTTTCGCTTTATTGGATAGCATCGTCGTCTATCTCAAAGTTTCCCTCCCCATTGCCTTGATCGAACTCTGGCAACTTACCCGAGTTCTCCTCGTACCCAACGTCCGCTCTGGGTGGATGTTATTTTTGATTGAAGAAAGACTGAACGACCTGGTTCGGGGCCCGATCCCGTTGGAGATAATATCGAGTTAGATCGGTTCAGCAAGGACTGAGAATATTTTTATGTCTGATATTATCGTATAATTATGTCGAGATTTGGGAGGGTAGGATGAGGGAGGGGGTGCTTTTTGATATATCCCTACCTATAAATATCCTTACCCAGTGAAAACATTGTCAGCCACGTGTAAATATATGTGTGGATGTATGAAATCATACGCCCCCAATGTGTTTATATAGATAATGGCATAGTACCCGTCAAAAATTAGAGTATTTTTTTCATTCACGTACAGATAAATTATATATGTTTTTGTATAAATGTATTCATTAGAAAACTAAAATTCATAAATAATTCATATTTCTGTCGACTTTCTACAATCTTGTAATAATTCTGAAACAAGGCAATAGAATTAGTTAAAGATGAATCTCTTCTTGATATGAGAAGAACATGAGTTTTATTTGCGAAAAATTAGAGATGACAATATTAAATGGAAGTGTTTTCCGTGCTCTGACTAAGACACCAGCAGATGCAGCTGAAGCAATAGTACGGTTAGTACCGTTTTTCATTTTTGCAAATTACTTGTTTTGAATTTCTGGAATTTATGTGATGAGGACATGAGTCTGAGTACAATTGAAGACCTCTGTGTCCGTGTATGCATCACGATTACTCGATAACTGGCCATTGTACGAAGTCGATGTTTGCTTGATATATCTGTTAGCATACAAGGCAGTGTCGTTTCGAGTTTGAAGTTGTTCAGATCAGCAGACCTTGATAAATCCAATGAAAATAAATAAAAATTACTGGTGAACGATCTTTTATCTGGAATTATAGATATGAATTTAGATATAAGATATCAAAATTGGCAACATCAAAGGGAAGTAATTGAAACACTTTGGAGTCGTAGTTTCGTACGATGGACTGTAAATTATTTTACATGACTTTTACGGTAGGCTGCTCCACGAACCATAAAGTTCAGTTCCTTCCAAACATGCACCTTTGGGACAGGCTCTACCTTATTAATAATAATCCCTCATTTCAGAAATTCAGAACATTGACTATAACAAACAAGATGAGGATACTAGTCCGAATTACTTTCTATTTTTTCATCAGATATCCCCCCCCTCTCTCTCTCTCTCTCTCTCTCTCTCTCTCTCTCTCAGCTTTTGTACAAATGTATTTAATCTAAGCTTCTTGCTCTCGACAGCAGGCCTAAAGAAGAACAAGGGTGGGTTCCGGCCTGCCGGATATTAGGATGATAATGGAAAAGAAAAATTTAAATATAAAAAAAGGGTACCTCATTATCCTTGTGATTCTACCCCTGGAAGCCAGTAACAAAGCCAGGTGAGAAACTAATGTCTTTTTAATGCGACTATCCGTGCTCTCTTCTCCGGTCTCAGGGTGTACGTTCGCTCAAAGCACCCAGTGTGTTGGACACACAATTACCACAGCTTTTATTCTGACTTAGTAACGCGCATAATGAGCGCCCAAATATTGAAATATAAGGAAATATGTTTTTTGTACCTTCTCGGTTGCGCGACGGCGTTCCGTGCCTTGAATCATAAAATAACTGCAGATATAGTGAACTGAATCGGTTTTGTGAAGCTTAAAATCATAAAAGTTTTTTTTTTTTAAATATAAACACATAGAAAAGAAAAAAGAAACCACAATATTGGTTTCTACGCACTATTTACACTATACTTTCTCGTCTCTTTGCTCTTTCAATATCTATGATTATAAAAGACACATTCTGTCCATTTGAACATTTTGAAAGAGAAATAAAAGAAATCTCAAGTCGACGGGTAAATGGGAATTACCGCCCTGGGAGCTAGATTCGGCCCACTCCTTATACCAGCCAGCTAAAACTTCTATGGTTTGAGAACTAGAAAAATACAAATGGGATTACGTTATTAAAGATGCCAGTTGGGGGGGGGTATTAAACTGGAATAATCGGATCTCTGTATTAACGATTAACATTGATCGGTTGCTTTGATTCATTCAATGAAAACCATTCATCATCATCAACATCATTATAACGTCCGTCCTTAGGCATACACCTTCCTCAAGATTCGGCTGACCTCTCTATCATGGGCATCGTAGAACAAGTACTTCCTGAAGTTACTTATCTAGTTCGTCACGCCATCTTACTTTCTGTCAGCCACAATGTCACGTATAATCTCTGGGGATTCATGATGTCCAGCGGTTGACTAACATTCTTGCAACATGTCTAGCCCATTGCCATCTGACAATATCTCGGACTCCTGTCTTTTCTGATATCTCCTGAGCTGTCCTATGATCTCTCCATGCTAGGTTGAACATGATTCTCATATGAGCACGTTGCATGGTTCTCAGTATGAGGGTCAGTCTTTTGGTTAGGTTCCATGTTTCAGCTCCATAGGTGACTATCAGTAGGATACATTGGTTGTATACCCTTCTTGTTCTTGAAAAACAGTGATGATTCTCCTCTTTGAAAATAAGGTTTGCTGTATTACAAGGCGTAACTTCAGAAAATTGAATTTATTGTCTCAAACTACTTACCATATTTGCGTTAATATATTTTCATGGGAGCTTTTAATCAAATTAATCAAAATCACTTTTTTCATTAAATATTGTAGAGGTAATATCGCACCCTATATTTTCTTTAAGAAGAAATTTTATAAACGTGTGCAAAATCACCAAAGAAAAAATATCAACATGATAAGATATATGACTATTAGTTTGATTTAAAGAATTCAATTTTTGAATTACTACAACACTTACCTTCAAAGGGGTAAGATATTACAGTGTAGCGATTAGAGATGAGTGACTCTAGACAAGCGATCGCAATGAATAGTTGCGAACATGATCATCCCAATACTTCCATTAAATAAGACTCCGTGATTGGTAGCTTGAATGAATGTATCCTATTAAAGTATCCAATGCCCTCAAACTCTCAAAACTTTTGGTGGCCGATATTATGGCACTGACTGGTCGGGATTACAACTCCTCATTTAAAACGTAGTAATACCTGGCATATTTTTACGACCATCCAAAAGATTTTTGAACGTAATGTTCATATTCTGATCAATAAAATTATGGATCCGATTGGAGTTTTAAAAGTCACGAATTGAGTTTATGCGAAGACGGCCGATGAACACTCCCAATACGGTAATATCATTTTGCTGAATGCAGTTGATTTTTCTTCCAAATGTTTAATAAAAATTAGGAGAAATAATTTTACTTCTAAAAAAATATTTTCAACACTTTTGAGTAACCAATCAAAATTTGGCAGACGGGCGTTTGCATGTCAAACAGAGATCGTTTGCAAACCCCAAAAGTATTGCAAGCGAGAAGTGTTCGATCCTTAGTGTGGCACACAGGGCTATACTAAAATAAGGGTTCCGCTTAAGATTCCATGTATATAACCGGATGCCGCGTACACGTGATGAAATGTTGGAAATTAAACGAGCTGAAATGTTGTGATAAAAAAGAACAGAGATAGGGACGTTAGTTCGAAAGAATTATTGAATCGTAACTTGAACTCTCCAAATGTTTTGGATTATGGATCGGACTAAGGCGAGCTTGTTAAATATATATATATATCTTCACCAGTCTGTATAGTTTGAGTATTTTTTAACATATAAGTTCGTCCAAACGAAGAAAAAAAGTTACTCTCATTTCTTCCACAGAAATCATTTTTCAAAATTCTATATGTAACAAAGATGCAGACCGAGTGCATCCCTATGCATTTCGTATACTACGGAGTCAGTCTGTAGACAATCCAGCCATTATGAATATCTCAACAACCGGTTGCGCAGCATTGATATAATGATATAACTTGGCAACCAATCAGTGAGCCCTTACTGCCCATTCATGAACAGAAACTCTTCCGTGGAGTGATTCAGTCGGTAATGAAATGCGATTGAGTTAACGTGTACTGTGTGACTGTCGCTTTCGCAGAGACAACGTAAGTCATTGTTCACAAGCTATGCAGGACTTTTGGTTGACAGAAAATCATCACCTTGGCCTGTCACCCCCTACAGTTCGTATTTGTTTCCCCTTTCCCTCTACCTTTGCTTTATTTTCGTTCAACTTCTCAACAAGTGTATTAAATCTAACCTTCTTGCTCCTGACGGCAGTCGAAAAGAAGCATTAGAGTGGGTTCTGGTCTACATGATATTAGGTTGACACTGGGGAAAAAATAAAACAATTAGAAAAAATGTGCCACACAATCCTTGTGAATCTACCTAAGAAACCAGTAATAAAGCCAGATGAGAACGCACGTGACAATTCTTAAAAGGATTTCAGATCATGGACGAGAATAAGGAGAATGCAACGAGACAGCTGTTGTTAACACCCACCTCCAAATGTGTTTTCAGAATATTTTAAAAGTGTGATGTCCCAAGGGGAGTACGTTGGAGAGGATTAAGACACTATAGCCCTTGGCAGGATATTGTTTCTAAATATCCAATAGCTGGGTAATTTCTAGCCAGATCTTGTACGTATGTGTATGTAAATATATATTTCCCAACAATCACAAGTTTTGTTTGCTCTCTACGGTTGCTTTGCATTTGTTATGGTTAGTTGTTGAGCATAATTCAACTGTATCTCCTGGTCGAAGAGATAGTGATCTTCAAGGCTAAACGCAACATAGCTTTTTACTTTATATGTTTATTTGAAGTATAAACTCTGAACGCTTGACTGAATTTCCACAGGTTGCGTACACGAACAAAAGTTTGTTTTTAAATCAGCTTCATTTCATTTTCTTCCTGATTTGATTATAATGCCCTAATCGTTGAGATTTCTCACTGGAAGTATCCGGTGGTTCATGCTAGAGATCAAGTGATAGCAAGTCTTCTCAATAGTTCAGCACTTCTTGTCCATGGGCCCCAGACCAAATAAATTACTTATTGTTTATCATGGTACTAATATTTGGGGCAAGTGATTTGCAATGTCTATCAAATCTATTTTCACTCACTGAATGACCCTGTAGCACAGCAACTTCTATTTGTGATGGTCCACATTTTGATTTTTCAGCTTTGCCCGGGGCCCACGTGTATATTAAAATATGAATTTTATATATATAAAAAATTGCTCTTAAAGCCAATAGATTCAAATATTTACTCTGCGAGTAAGAGGTTATATTGAAATCCGCATAGAGAGAATTCAAGTTTATCCGTTTATTCAGTCCATCGATTAGTTAATTTTTGGAAGAATTTTGAAATCTGGGTGTATCGATTCGTCTATGCCTATAGTAAACAAACTGAACAGTACAATGCTTCTGTGAGCAAAAGTTGAACAAATCGCGACACAAAAAACATCTAAAGGCCATTATCTGCTCAATGGCTCACTGTTACATGAGATAGGAAATTCTTTTTTAGAAAAGTTCCGAGGCCCACAGAGATCATCTCAATGGCTCACATGTGGGCCGAGGTCCACCGATTGCCGACCCTTGCTGTAGCATTGGTTTCATGAGTCAACTGAAAATTTTCCTACAGAGCCCTATTACTGCACCAGGATTAAGAGGGTCAAAATAGGTTTCCGGCAAGAAAAAATTCAACAGTTGCTCGATTGGAACGATTATCATGTATTATTTACTTCTGTTGGTGTACAATGGTGACATTGAAATATTGTTATCTTGGTACAGACTTCTGGTCTGGCTCATGGACTAACCCTAACTCTCAGATTTTTAGCTGTGCTTTCGTCTAAATGCTTTCAATTCTTTCTCGAATTTTCTGAATCTTCTAATCCCTCTACCAGACTTTTCAGAACTGTCCTGAGCACTCTGATTTCACCTTCATATTCCACGATTTTTCCAGTTCCCTTGCTAGTTCTTGTTAAACGAATATCTATTCTCTCTCCCTGCTATATAGCTTTCATTACCTAATTTCTGTCAGTTTTTATTCTGTTTTTTTTTAAATTATTTTTACGCTGGTTTGATTTACGTCGACTGACAATCGTAGTCACGTAGGCATCTAGTTAATCCGTCGATTTCTTTATTCCGGCAACCCCT
>OY735217.1:52531698-52621698 GCA_963457665.1 Thysanoteuthis rhombus
GCAAAAAACAAAGAGTTTGTGCTTTTTCAAATACTTATAAACTGTGCTTTTTTATATAAACAAGAGTTTGCTTACATAGAAAGTATTGGCCATAAGCATTTATATAGGGAAAATGCGGTGCTGCCAATCAAGGTGTTTTTCTACGAATACGAAAACACAACAGTAGGACTGCTACTTCATCACGTCAACACGTCTGCCATTTTTTGTAAAAGACTTGCCCGCTTGAGAATTGCTATTTAGCGTGCAAGCTAAAAGGCCTAATTCTAAGCCGAAAGTGATACTCAGAGGTACTCTAACTTCTATTATAGCGTGATAATTGCTAAGATCTTTCAGAGAAAATCCCGTAGTATGAGGTGAAATTAGGATGGCTTTTATTGTCCGAACTGTAATTACCGTTCTTGCACTTTAGAAAGATGTTCTGTTATCCTTCTCAATGGTATGAGTGGATCATTCCTGTCCATTCGATATCTCCAAAAGTACTCCACGGATTTAAATGAAATTCTGTTGATTGGGCAGTGGGGTAAGAGAGGTGCGGTTAAATCTTGGGGATGGATCTATGAATTTTATCTTGATTGAGAGTTATTTTTTTCATACATTTATGTACACACTCATGACTGTTTACTCGATACCTCTGAAAGTTCTCAGTGAATTTCCATGGAATTTGACGGAAGGTCATACGATAGACTTTGAAAGGTGGATCCACACAAAAGCATTGCCCTTACACCGTAATTATATGTCCACGACACAATATATCGCTAAAATGTCATATCTGTCCATACGATATCCCCATAAGTTCTCAATAAATTTCAATTTTGTGGAAGGGTGGGCAATGATCTATGGAAGGTGCGATTAAAATTTGGGACAGATCCAAGCACCATTACTTACCCAGATGTTGACAGAGGTATGCCCCCTCTCTCTCTCTCTCTCTCTCTCTCTCTCTCTGCGACCAACTTTTTACCAATTAATGTTTGAGTGATTTTTATAATAGCTTTTTGCAAACTATACTACAATCCAGTGATACTGCCATGGAAAGTGGTTAGTTTCACTCAGGAATTTAAAACTATTCAATCATATGCTTATACACTTTGCCCCTTATGCTTGGACTGAGGGCACCCTGGATCAGAAAAATAAAAGTACCCTCCAGTCGCTAACATGGAGTTATTACTCTCTTAACTTTATATAACCTATTTCACAACCAACGTTTTGAATCTATATACGCACATCATATATATATATATATATATATATATATATATATATATATATATATATATATATATATATATAATAAAGAAATGACCAAGCACTAAGCAATCGAAAGAAAAAAAAGAAAAGATACATAAACAGAATCAGAGGAAGATCCTACAACCTAGAAAACTAGACGCACTCCCAAGAATGTTCTGCATAGGAATCTAAGATAAACTTAATCATTTGCCTGAAGAAACCCAAACAGAACAGAAAAATAAACGTATTTGTGTAGAAAATTCTTTACTTCATCATATTTTAAACTCTGCACTAATTCGACTTGATGTTTAATGTTGAACATATCGAGAACTTGTTGAAATAAACCCATTAGACATCTCACATAGTAATACATCATATTATATTCTAGATTTGTATTATATTATATATACGTGTTTGTCTTTTGAAACGAAACTTTTGCAATGTATCGGATACTTCTTACACAAACTCTAATTAAAAATTCGAGGTTATCGAAGTTTTTAGGAGAACATGAAAGCATTGATTTTTACAACGAAATACGATTGTGTAGATCCACTTTTCCGGTGGGTCCCCTGTTTCGAATATCTGAGACTGAAATATTGCTTGGGGAGGGGGTCGGGTATTTGACACGAATAGCTTGGCGTCGAATACAATCCTATGCTTCTCTTTCCACTAATAGTTCAACTGCTAACTTAATAAATTAAACTTTTCGCCCACGGTTAATTTTCAACGAAAGCAATTTATTTTAAAAAGTAATTAGACACACGTTTTTTTGGCAGAAGTCACATTTAGTTAATAGTAAGAATGCGTGGAAAGGTTGCCTTTATTAGAAACCGTCAACCAAAACTGTCAACATTGGTTTCTTCAGTTTTCAAGTTGGGACGGTTAGCTGGCTGACTATGTATCACGTTCACAAGTCGTACGGGAATTTGCTCCTTAATATGTGTGAATAATCCCCCTTCCCCATGGAGTTTTAGTCGGGGCTCCAATTTTCAATGTTTTATGTGCTAAAGTGATCCTTTAGTTTGTGTCCGGCAGCATTCACTTTTGTTTTTAGAAAAAAATTTAATGATTGCACTGACCAGCAAAGTGTTGAGGAGTTATTCATTGATCGCCTTTTTTTCCACTTATTTTTTAATTGATCATCCCCAAAACACCATGCTGCCAAAAGGCATTGATCACGAGAGGGTTTCTATTGAATTACTAACAGATCTGTTATCATTTGTACTCCCTGAGTCTTTACATCAGCAGTGGCTGGTGGATTTCACTAGAGATCGATTGACAGTCCCCTCAATATACGAGGACTTTCCTCAGTATTCTAACCGAACCATAGAAATGCTTTCGTCTGAATAGTTCCAGTCTTTCCCCGGAATGCCAGTTCCTCCGGCCTCTTTGTTGGATTAACTATCACAGTATCTGGACTTCTAGCTTGGATTGGGTGATCCGGTTGAATCATCATTATATATTAAGTATTCACACCGGAAGTTATTGGTGGCTCTTGTTGAAGATCTAAATTCCGAACAGTTTCCTCGGTATTCTTGCTGATTTTAGTAATGCTGTCGTTTGGATATTTTCAATGTTTCCTTGGATTTTCCAGTTCGCCCAATCTTTTATGATTCTCTTTGAAACTGTACCGAGCAAGTACTCCAATAATGAATGGTAGAACTGTCATCTTAATGCTCTACTTTCGGTCTTCCTGTCAAAGCTTCGTTTTGCTTACAGCGCCTTATATTCCCCAGTGGTAATCCATCTAAGTTACTTGATCTTAGCCTTTGCACTTATGGGCATTTAGTACCATTTTTTTAAAGGAGAGAACCACAACCAACTGAGCCTGAGGCGAACACAAAAATTATGTCATGGTCATCAGAACACAAATAGAAATGACATTAAATTGGTATGAAGGATGTATTGAAAGGATTTATTGAATAAACAGTAAAAAAAAACATATAAACAATAAAATTGAATTAGAAAAATATTTGAAAATAAGTATGTTTTATTTAGCAAATATCACTGAATTAGGAGCACTGACAAGGAAAGACATTAGGTTACAAAATACTTGTGTAAAATAAATGCCTTATTTCATCATTTCGAACTGACTAATTGATATGCCTACATACACACACGCATGTATATATATATATATATATATATATAATTATGAATTACGCTATATTATATAGAGACAATTGAAATGATCTCCCATCATCGGTTAATGGATCACTCAACCTAGACAACGTAAATAGAATTAACAATTGGAGAAAATGGGGCTGCTGTAGGAATTGAACCTACCACCGATAGGGTAGGCTCTTTAGCTCAATGGTAAGAGCATTGCTACGTTGAAGTGTCGGATCACATACATCCATTTCTTTATATGCACACACACACACACACATATATATATATATATATATATATATATATATATATATATATATATATATATATATAATATATATATATATGATTAGCTTGTGGATATATCCAACAATATGCACTAAGACAATAGTAAATAAGTAATAAGTAAAAATAGTTGTATTTGAATTGAATTTATTCTGTTAACATGTCTCGCCTTCCGGCCTCGTCAAAGTGGCAATTTAAAATGAAACAAAATAGAAACGTTTGTTTATTTCAAGTAACGGCGTCACTCGATATCATAAATATGGATCCATTTGAGAATAACGGTTTTCTTTGCAATTTTCAAGTACTTAGCGTTGGCTGCCCATGCGTTATTATATCATGTGACGGTGTTACTTGGAATAAACGAAAACTTCACCAGAAATTGCCACTTTGATAAAGGCATAACATTTTAATGGAATAAATTTAATCTAAGTACAATTATTTTTGTTCATTGTCTACTGATATATATATGTGTGAGAGTGTGTATATATATATATATATATATATATATATATATATATATATATATATATATATATATATATATATATAACCAGTATATCGATATAGATTGTAATTCAACCGACAGTATTAGAGTGAAGAGACAATTTGAAAGGCCATAGAACGGTATACTAATGAGATTTCTTTATCTAACTCGATGTTTCGTTCTGATGATTATAGTTTGAACTAACGGAACTTCAGATTAAGTAAATGAGTCTCATTTGTACACAATTCTATGGCCTTTCAAATTGTCTCTTCACTGAGCCTATACATATACACATATATACATATGTGTGTATGTGTGGAAAGCTACAATTGCTATAAGCAATGATTGGGTCTCGCGTGACATGGGAAGCAGTTGAGCTGAACTGAAATATTTCGAAATGTAAAAAAAAAAAAACTTGAAGTCATAACATTCAGTCATTTGAAAGTATTTCCTTTCAGCCTTTTCCTGCAATTAATCTGAAAAATGCATTAATAATTAATACAACTGTCAAAGAAAAAAATTAGACCGGGTTAAATAAACAAATAAAAAAAAAAGTCAAATTTGAAAATATGTGAAATGGTCGCAGAACGGCTTGCTTACCACCATCTGTCACTTACGAAAGGTCAGGTAATTTCTGACCTTTGACCTCCGAATTTGGAAACTAATCATGGGCGTCATCATCATTAATGCCATCAACTCTCATTTTTTTTTTTTTTTTTTTTTTCGTAATCAGCGACAGAAATCCCGTGGGGACACTGGCAATGAAAAATCTTTCTCCCTTCTATCTGCTGCGTAAAATTAATTTTATTTATTTAATTCATTTAATCTTCGTCCCAACTTGGACATGACGACGTAATCATATCACACCATTGCTTTGGTTTGTGCTCCGTTCCATGTGATACCAATCCTGGTCCATCCCCAGGGTACAGTGAATTTGGGGTAGGGGGAATCCATTTAGTCCGCGTTGTTGCGAGTAGAAGTGCTAAACAGTGCTAATTTGGAAAAAAAAATAACCAAGAAACCCCAGAAATGGGCAAAACACACCAAAATGATGCTGATATTGGTCAAAAACTCGCCCAGAAATGGCCAAAATGTTTGCCCGCTAACAGTGAAAAGAAAATGTAACTAGAAAATACGTAATTTTTTTCTGTCGGAAAATTAATTCACATTTCACCTGATGGTAGTGGGTACAAATTTCCAGGTAGGGCCAGGTCCTCCTGGGCGACAGGCTTTTGTCTATTTCTTTCAAGTCCATCGTCATTGTCGTCCGCCAGTGGTCTTTGGCCTGCCTCTCTTTGTCTTTCCAATTCGGGTCCATCTTGAGGCAAATTAAGGTGTCCTTTCACTGGACATCCCAAGGTCATGGTGAAGTCATTGCAAACCGATGTTTCTCAATATCGAGACATATCCCTTATCCCTCCCCCCCATGAACCATCTCATTAAGACTGAATAAAATGTACAGACAAAAAATTAGGTACACATTCGACTAGAAAAAAATCCTTAATACAACATGTTTCGTTTATCTATCAATAGAAATCATCACCAGGCCAAAGTCTTTTGGCAGCATACCACATTGGGGATGATCAACTAAAATTGGTAAAAGGAGTAATTAATGAATGAGTTATATTTCTCGTTTTTTGTTGGGTGGTGATCACTAAAAAAAAGGTCCTGATTTAAAAAAAAACAAGAGTGAACACTACTGGACACGAGCTAAGGGATCAATTTAGCATGAACTTACATTGTAAATTTTTGGTGGAAGTGAATTTTCAAAAGACAAAAATTATGCTATTTCATCTCAATATAAAAAAACGATTGATCAAACGAAAATGGTGAGGAGTGTACGAAAGAATATCGTGTGGGAGACCGAATGATTACTTGTTTTCAGATTTCTCAATCACTAGAAGCCTATAGCCCCAGAGCGTTATGATAAAAAGCAACAATAATAAGATGGAGTAAACCAATAATCTACTCGAACGGAGAACGATTTTATTTTCTTGGTTCACCGGTCGTAACACTGGACTCTTTCACAGAGTGGGGTGGCGATTCTGCTGCTAAAGATACCTTGTATCCATCATTTGAAACTTTGGACTTTTCAACTGAAGCAAATTCATCATCTTTTTTCCATCTTAGAAAATCGTTTCGTAGAAATTCTATCATGTCCGTAAATTTTTTCACAGGTATTACCCAGCAAAATGATAAAAATCTCTACCTTCCTCTCCCCAACTCTCTCTCTCTCTCTCTACATAAGCAGGAATTACTTCAGCAACTGAGGTATGATGCCAGCATGTTTGATTTAAAAACCAGCATTATTCCAGGCATTTCATATTGTTTCATGATTTTCAAGTGAACGAATATGATGAAGTTTATCTTGATTCAAAAAAGTTATTATTTGCGCCAACCGTGCAATATTGAACCCCATGTTATCGTTCTTACTTCTACTTCGAACGATTATCACCTACAAAAGCACGATGCATCTATAATAGTTCAAAATTCGTACTGATATTAAAGCTTCCTGTACCACAGACCGTGTCTAATGATTGTCAAACTCTTGAACTGGAGTTGACTTCATTTGTCTACCGTAACAAAAACAATAAGAATAATCCTCACCAAAATTAGGAGTATAAGCCGATATGTAAAATTCACATCCCCTGCCGTTATTTGAAATCGTGACTGATTGACAGGAGGTTGTCTTACTGGCTGAACTAAATTGGCAAGTCTTGGATATCCATGAAAATGTATCATTAAGGATTATTTCATTAATGAATTAATAAATACATTTATATAAAATGGGTCTGGGATGGAAGTAGTTTCTGCATTATCTATTACATTTCTCACTATTTATACGAAATATATATTTTCATAATCTTTAATCTATTATATATACAATACAAAATTTACAGTAATCATCATCAAATAGAATAAAAGTTGACCCTGCAGACTCTTTATATTCTCACTTCACATTTAAACAGGCATGACTACTAGTTGGGCCTATGGAAATTCCACGGGAGTTAACAACTAAGATTATCCATTATCTCATGTTTCTACTCTGCTCTCGCCCTTTAATGTTAATTCTCATTCTCTCCCTTGTCCCTTTCAATCTTCATTGCCCGTCCACAGTTTCATCTAGATGTTGAATAAACATGGATTTACTTTCATAAGCGAACATCTTTCTACTCTCTCTCAATAAACTGTCTGTCTTGCCTCTTCTATACCAACCTTCCCTCTAATTCAACTCTCTTTTGTCTCTTCTCTCTTTCAACCCTTTCATCGAACTACGTCAGTTTTCCCTCATTTTATTACTGAAAGCGCAACATTCGAACGCAGGTAGGACAAACAAAATAATATTATATTTCGATAGAACGAAATCAAAGAGTTAACAGCTGTAACAATGTTGTTCTCTGAAATGCCACCACATGTTCTAAGTTTGCAAACTGGAACAGTTGTGATGCATTGAACAAAGACTCGCTGTGGCGCCAGACTCAGGGTCCTCAATCTTCATCAAAACTGTCTTGATGCCTCATTAATAAGTGGCACCTTAACAGGACGACGGAGTTTCATACCTAGAATTAAAATGGCACCATGCGATGCAATTTACCCTTTACTCTGGGAAGGATCTAATTTCCACAACTTTCATCACATTCTGTGACTATAAATAAAGTATAAGGTCAGACTTTCAATAAAGTAGGAACATATTTACCGGAGACAGTGTTCAGCCATGGACAATTATAAGTCCCCTTTTCTAGAGCTCGAAAATCAACGGGACATTGGAGTTATGCTGACAAACAAATGACAAGAAAAGAATGTTACTGATACATTATGCACACTGATGTTTTCAACGAAATATTGTGCACAGAGAGGTTCTAACAAGATATTGCACACAGTGAGGTCTTCAACTAAACATTGTTTACATTGAAGTCTTCAACTAAATAGTGTGCATAGTGAGGTTTTCAACTAAATATTGTGCACAATGAAGTCTTCAACTAAGTATTGTGCGCAGTGAGGTTTTAACTAGATATTGCACACAGTGAGATCTTCAACTAAATATTGTGTAAAGAGTGGACCTAGTCTAAACATCAGAATATTCTGGTTTTATTAATTGTTCTTTGAGGGTTTTTGTATAGATCTTCAGTTGTTGGATTATGCCTAATATCATATTTTTACTAATAACATAAGTTAACTGAATCCTAATTCTTCAATGACGTCCATTATAATCATAAACACTCCTTACAAAATGAATATGGTTATGAAGATCTATATATTTATACACCTGAATAGTAATGAGAAAACTCAATAAAAAACGTGGATTTTTTCACCAGTTAATCTCAGTAAAAAAAACAAACTCGCGAATAAACAGAATGGAAACGATTGAGCTCGATGGAAAAGTCTGTTATCTCAAAAAGTGGACGGAGATATTTTTATCCACAAAATTGTTACCTTTAGGTGGAAGTTTCCATTGTTACTGACAGAGAAACAGAAGAATCAACACTGTCTATTATATAAGTATAAGATTTACGTAAACTTTTCAAGCGCACGAAAAGCCCAGAAAGAAAACAATAACCGAACGCGAAATGAACCACCTTAAACTTCTCATCAAATTATTATTACCCACGTTTCCCCCCCAAGACGAAAGCTATCACGAATTTTGCCATTCTCAAAATCATGGCCCCACAGTGGAATGACGAGCAATAGGAGTGTCAGTTACACTGATAATAAATAATATGGTAACAGCAGATGACCTTAGGTAAACCAAAGTACAGAGATGAATCAAGAGAGCATTCTCTACTGCTGTGCTGCATGTCATCTTTCTTCCTCACCCGAACCAACACTTTTTCACCTTCGAACTAAACGTATTTCCTCTGGCACGCTAACCATACTGCAGTGCGTACGGCCATTTGCATGAGAAGACTGAATGATGTCGGACAGATATTTTAAATAATAATACTCGATCTCTGGATCCTGACCCGGAGCTTGCCACAGGAACTGACCTCCAATTTAAAACTGTTGCTGATGGTGATGCGATAAGGTTAAGAGTCTGGGTCTCCAGTTTCCCCTGTAATTACATGATCTCGGAAAGCAACCCCTGCCCCCCATCAACGATCGGCGTGCCAGTGTCGTACAACATGCAAAGGAACGGTACTTATCTAAAGGTACATGCCTCTTCTTATCGGCTCAATCAAGTTTGAGGGCACGCGCCATCTTGTACATAAATATACGCTTCTTATAGCTCTGGGTTTCGTCTGTGGATATATCTGCAAATACATATCATGGCATACCGCTGTTAGCACATATAAATATAAAAACAGTACAATATCACTAGATTGTGTGGACATCAAATAATAATAATAATGATAATATTTCTCACAAGATCCGTGAAAGTTCCACGGGTGTTGACAACTAAGATTATCCATCATCTCTTGCCTCTGTTCTTTTCTCATTGTTTGCTTGTATTTTCCTATTCTCTCCCATATCCCTTCCAATCTTCGTTCCCCACCTATTTTTTCTATCTGAATGTTATTCAAAGAGGAATTAGTTTCATATGCAAAAATCTTCCTGCACATTTCATTTTCTCGTCTCTCCCTCCCTAATCTCTCATTAAACCACCTACTTTTATTTTTGCCCTCCATCTTCCTACCCTTTTATCAAACTGCCTAAATTTCCTTTCTGCTCTCTCTTTGTACCATCTAGGTAAATTATCTAACTTTTTCTACACCGTCCCTCTCTCTCTGTCTGTCTGTCTGTCTCTCTCTCTCTCTCTCTCTCTCTGTACCCTCTTATTAAACATTATCATTTCCCAGTTAGAAAGTGTAATAGTCGTACAAACACAAATTGATTGAAAATATGAATAGTGACTGCAGTCAATAATTGAACAGCCGTAGCGTCACACATGGACAGAATAAATTAAATTTTCCCCTGGAAAACGTCTAAAATAAAGTAAAAAAAAAAAGCATCTACAAACCTCTGGATTCTGAAGAAATAATAAACCCGTCAGAATGAGACCAAAAAAGTTCATAAAATCCCCCCCCCCCCCAAAAAAAGAAAAAATATCTAGAAGGGGTCTAGTGGAGTACAGTTCTCCCACAATTGATAATGCTTTGGGTTTTGTTTTTTTTTTGTTTTTTTGATGGGGGGGGGATCATTTTACTTATTCTGGTTTTTAGTACCCATGCAGAAAATGGTGGAAAGACAGATTCAAAAATTGAACAAGAACATGTCTTAGAAAATTTAACAAATTTAGTACCCTGTGTTCCTAGAAAATGACTAAAATCCCAATTTTACCTTTCTCCATCAAGTCAAATTTAATATTAAGTTGTTCGTGAAATAATGACTGAATTCAATTTTCATCTCAACTCTGGGGGTCTTTAACATGCTAACTATAATACGTTAAAGAAAAGCATAAGTCTATACAACGATGATTAATCTTACAATATAAACATTGAGACAAGAGAAATAAAGAACATATACATTGCAACAAAACTAGAAAATGGTATAATAAAACTCGCCATTATTTCCCGAACAGCCTTATAATCAATATTAGAAATCATATTTGCTGATATCCAAGGCGATTTCCCGACAGAATTTGTCTTCTGCTCGAGAGATGGATGTCGGAAGAAGAATACCTCTTTCCGTGTGTTACGAGTGGCGTTGTTTAGTACTGTGTAATTGTGAGTGGTGATTTACGTATATTTTAAATACATAACAACACATAGATGTAATGTGTAATTTAAACCTGTGTGTGTCGACTGACGTGAATATGTTTCAGACTTTTTGTGTTCGGTTTGAGATCCAAATGGTTGTCTGCGCATGCGTAGTTTGTTGGCGTGTCTATTTGCTTATCGCAGAAACTGCGTAGATTTATCCATAAAGATGTTTACACGTGAGTACGTCTGACAGTAGGAACGTATATATATATATATATATATATATATATATATATATATATATATATATATATATATATAGTGTACGTGTGTGTGTGTGTACGCTCCATTAATTGTGTATGCCTATGTCTATCCACATGTGATCGGTGTAAATACAAAGGTAACTTGTTACTGTACGTTTCTACCTATTAGTGGAGCGCCCTCTATCGGCATTTAGTCTGATCAAACGGTCTCTACGGCTTCCTTTGCCATTCCTCGACGACCGCCCATCCTACTGCAACTCCCCTAACACAATTATACCCATTTCCAGAATCCGTCTTCTATCAAATGAGAACGTTTACATCTTTAACAAGGAACTCTCTCCAGGAACTTTCGTTCTGTTTTCGCTGAGATAATGACAGAGGCGCCCCAGTGCACGTCACAGGTAGTCGATTATTACAGCGAGACGAAAGGAAGATAGAAAGATGCTAACAATAGTTAGTGGGGGAGAAATTAAGTTAGGGGAAGCAGTGGTAGTGACGGTGGGGTTGGGCTTGGGTTTGTGATGGCTTTGAGGGGTAAAAGTCTTGTAATTATTCTTCGGTTCGTAATTCCTCTTTAATCGTACTGTACTTTTGATTGCTTCTCTTGGACAACCACCAGAATAAGTTCGCTTCCAAATGCACCTTATAACCTAACTTGGTGACTTATGTTTCCTGGCTTGAGAGGTCTTCGATTTATAACAGTAAAGAATCAAGAAAAAATTACCACCATACCAACTTTTGTTCGGACAATCTGATCTCTCCTCCCAATCTTTACTGTTGACGTAACGTTTCAGTCGTTTCATTCTACAGTCTTCCTCAAGCGAGGCAACAAAAAAGGTATCAAAGAGAAAATTCAAACGTTAAGCGCAACGCTTGTTAACGAGGTCTACTATATTAGTCATACATGCAGTAGAGTTTGTTTCGTATCACATTTCACACCTGGAGAAAGCTGTCGGATGGATCAGCCGAAACGTTGTGTCAATAACATGGATGGGAAGGATAGATTAGATTGTCCGAACAAAAAGCGGTTTGTGTATGACTCTTCTCAAAGTTATAGGCAATAAAATCTACCAGCATACTATCTATAGATTTTAGAAGGATCATTAACATTTTTCTCGAATGAATGAACTTGCTGTTTGTAATGTTAACACGACGTTTTGGCCGATCCATTCTCCGTCCTTTATATATATATATATATATATATATATATATAATCAATTGCATTATATCATATAGGAACTCTTATTTTAAATGTTCTCCCGTCATTACCCGGTTAACGTATCACTTGGCCGAGACGACGTAAATAAGATAATCAAAGAAAATGGTTCTACTGCAGGGATCGAACCTGCGATCAGTAGGGTTACCGCTTCCCTAGCTCTTACCACTGTGCTAAACAGCCGCCCGTAATGTAAAAGCCAAATTAGCTATTTTCATCCCAAATTCTCATCTCGTCTATTCTTTGGTCTATGTGTATTCGTTTCTTTCGATGCAACTTTCATTATATATTCTTTAATTGTTTGATATATTTACGTTGTCTAGGCCAAGTGATAAATCAACTTTGCAACGACGGGAAATCATTTGAAATAAGAGTTTCTACAATACAATTTATGATCATTCTCTCAGATCATTTTTTTATATATAATCCATTTCTCTCTCTCTCTCTCTCTCTCTCTCTATATATATATATATATATATATATATATATATATATGTGTGTGTGTAACTGATATATTTTATCTTAATGTTGGTTATAACTTCAAGGTTGCAAAACGTCTTTCTTTTCTTTTCGGACGTTTCGCAGAATATTAATTGTATTTTTCGTTGAATGTCACATAAATCGGTATAATTTCATCAAGTGGAGACCAAATAATTGCACATTATATCTTTAATGAGACAATTAAGACAATTATTAGGAACTGTTTGATCAATTTACCATAAAATAACCAATTAGAGAAGAATCTGTGAACAACAGAGAAATCCTTGTTTCTAATACTATTCGGTCATAGAGTTAGAGCATCAGACTGACAAACTGGTGGCCACCCCTGGAAATTTCAGATACTCATTGTTTAGTGCGGTTAATTCGTTCCACAATTTTCTGTACTCATCAAAACTATTTTATGTTACTATTATTCAACATATTTCTGTCTTCTGCTTATCCATGGTTACATTAATTTGAACAGCAATACCTAATTACATCAAAACCTGCATTAATCTTAACTGCACTAATAGAGGTTTCCCGACGCTAGAAGGAACGTGTGTGGAGTGTTTTTGTTTGTGTTTTAATGAGCCTTCTGATGCTTGTTTCACCAAAATACCGGCGATACATTATCAGGAAGCCGTCTTTCTACGACTTCTCATAGAATTGGGAAATTTGAGGAAAGGTTCAGATATTGAAGATTCATATCGTAGCGTGATGGTTAGCAAGCTGGTCTCGCTAGTTAAACTGTCACCTCATACCATACTTAGTTCAGCTTATTCAATAACTTTGTGCGGACAAATATATGTATATGTATATAAATCCTTTCACTATAAAGAGCAACGCTACGTTGAAGCAGCTACCCTAGCGCTCGTAAGTTCGTTTCCTGCAGCAGCCCTATCTTTAATTGTTTATCCTATCTACGTTGTCTAAGCTAAATGATATATTAACCATGTAATGCTGGGATATCATTTCAAATAAGAGTTGCAATATGATATTGCGCAATTGGTAATCATTCTGTCGGATGTATCCATTTCTCAACACATCCCCCCTCTGTCTGTCTGTCTGTCTGTCTGTCTCTCTCTCTCTATATATATATATATACATAGAGAGAGAGAGAGAGAAAGAAAAAGAGAAAATGGAAAGTATTCAATCAATAGGTTGTACTATCTGTTGGGTGCGAAACATGGAAATTCAAGTTTGGATGGAAATTCTGTGAACATTTTTATATATACATTAAATATATCTAATACTTTCTAATGAAGTTTTGTTTTTTAGCTATGGAGGAATTAGTGGGTGTAATGCAGAACACAATATCGTAAGACACATCATCTTTTGTCTGGCACTGTACTGACGACTTGCTGGGACGAGTTATCAGGTTAATAAGCGTACAGTATCGATTCTGCATTTGTTGTTCATAACTTCCCTCCTGGGCTTTATTCAAAGAAGATAATATTTGTGATTAGCACCGTGACATAGAGAGATGATTCTTTACTCGGAATCGCTAGGGTCTGCAAAATACTCTCTTAGCTTTGTTGCCACCAATATTTTTACAGCCGGATGCTCTTCCTGTCTCAATTCTAAAGGAAGTCTGACAGGTTAGTAATCGATGACAGTAAATAATCTCACTTGAAATTTTCATTTGATCCCCGAAGTTGAACTGTTGCCCTTTAAATTCTCATACATTACCTTTTCAATATTTCACTGTTCTATCGACAGATGGATCGAATGATTTTTTTAAAATCATTTTTTTAATACGCTATTGACTGAGATATCTCAGGGATCAGCTCAGAAATCCATCTTCAAAGTTCCGAGAGAAAAATAATTTAATATGTTATTTACAAAGTTCGACTTTGGCACACTATGATGGAATCTCGGTGATAATCGAATTCAATACTCTAGCAATGGTATAAGAGATTAAATTGCTTCAGCATATTGCATTTTTAGACCGAAAAATATAACAGTCACAGAAGTGTGGCATACCTGAAGATTGAACCCAGTATACAGGCCAGCTTCCTAAACATCGTGCAACGACAGTCACCCATATAAAAATGTGCAGTTGTTCACTGATTTTGAATTTTTCTGGTACAAAGTCATAATGATGCCCCCCCACCCTCAGTGAGGATCACACTGAAAAAAAACAAGCAAATTGGTCTTCGATGTTAGCTTACAAGACAGTGTTCTACGGTGGGCACCCACTGAATTATATTACTGATAGGGTATTTATCCACCTCCCTACGAGGGGAGAATGTGACACAATGTCGTTTAGTGTGGGGACCCTCACGCGTACAGGTGGGTTTAGATAAAAAAAAATCCAGTTCTCTTGGTTCTTCCTTTTTGGATGCTTTTGGCGTCAAGGATTTATCCCAACCGTCCCTTTCAAGTGCAATGGAGAGGTGCATCCTGCGGAGGACAGCTCCAAGGATTTCAGTGTAATAATTCGTTTTTTTAACACGCGTATTTCGTGTCTAACCCAAGTACTAATTTCATTATCCGTAGGCTATCGGACTGGGTATTTGACAATTGCGGTCTGACCCTCACTGAAATGGGCCATTTGCCTCGATCTGAAACCATTCTTTTCAAGTGAATTCGTACCAACGAATGTCGGCGGTTTCTCTGCTCAAGCCAAGGTGCCACTTTTCTACAAATGTTCCCAATGAATTTATTTTATGTTTTTCAACCAAACCATGGGAAACGAGTCAAAAAAATATTCCCTTTCCTCTCCTCAGCCCCACCCTACGTTAGATTCCGTCTCCCAAACCTAACTAACCAACTAACCGACGGATCCCCACCTACACCACCTCCGAATTAAAATAGTAAGAAGAGAGATGGAGAGACAAACAGACAGAAGGGTAAGTATGAGTGAGAGAGAGAGAGATTGAGAGAGAGAGAAAGAGAGACGTGAGTATGAGAGTAGAGGGTTGCTTTAAGTCGGGGGTGGCAGATAGGTGAGCAGAATGAAATAGCAACCGCTTCATGTATCAAATAGGTAGTTTGGTCTCAGACACAGACAAACGCCAAGCTCTCTGAGTTTCAGAAAAGGATTTTAAGATTGGTTAAGACGACACGATTGACACAGACGCGACTGAAGTAAATAAACTCTTCTCGACTCAAATGTGAGTTTTTATTAAAACATCTCAGCAACTCAAGAACATATATCTTAAAAATAAAAATTTTGTAGACCTGCTATGAACAGCAAAGATTCAATTTCCTGTCTCATCTCACGAAAACACATTTCTGATGATATATCATAGCCTGCGAAAGTGGGGCAGGGGCCTAGGGGTTGAACGATGACCTGAGAACCAAAATGATTTTTTTTTTTAAGGGTGACTAACAGTGAAAGGAAGCGGACCCGGAATAAACTTTCTACCAAGTGATAAAATTCCGTTCAGAGGCCTGCGTAACACGAGTCGACCATAACTGGACGCAGTGGTTTCTTTTCCTTCATTAGGAAATTGTACGATCGTGGAATACTGAGTTAAAGGTGGAACTATATATATTTGATGCTATTTGACGCTGTTTCCTTCCACTTTAAGATTGACCAACAATACGATTACTTCCAAAATCTGGCAATCTTCGTCTACGTTGAGTAAGAGGCATTGAGAATGATTGCACGCTTATTTCTTTGGGAGATTGATACTAAGGTAAATTGGATAATTGTTGATAAGCACATCTTTATAAATGTGAAACCTTCGCTGAAGGATTGAACCCATGTTCTTATCTCAACGGGACTAAGCTCTAAGGTGCTTAATGCCAGATTTAAGTGTCAAAGTTCAAGCAATTTGTCTGTATGTGATTGCGATAAAATCAAAATAGACCATCTTGAAAATGTAATTAAGTATCTATTAGTTATAATAATTCTAGGTGAGACGCCCATGACATGAATATACACGCGTTTTCTTTCTTTCGCAAAAGGGCTTTTCGTAATGGACGGTGATCCATAGAAATAGCTTAGGTTTTTAGCAACATTTTTCAAAGGAAGATCATTTGAATTTTAGGCTTGTCTCTTTAGAGTTGAAATATTTTCGAAGGTCTCAGGATTAAGTGTACGGCGCTTGTCTGCCTATTCGATTTACCGTCCGAAATTGAGAGTGGTTAAAAAAACAAAATTAAGTCTTATGTCAACATTGGGCCTCACCGGGACTCCAAGGGAGAAAATTATTTATTCTGCGCACGGGGATGTGATTTCTGGAGGATGGGTAGAGCGGATGGAGACGGGATATAAGGGGGGTGAGGAGGAGGAGGAAGGGTGCCAGGAACTCAATGCTTTACCCCAGCACGGTTTCCCCACCAAGGACTATAAGATGAATAGACCAAAGCTGGGGTCGGGCTGATGGGGAAGAAGTTGAACCGAGCGAGGTGAGCGCTGGACCTTAATAGTCACCATTTACACATCCTGTTGCCGTTGATTGCCATTTATCTACATACCTATTAGCAGCAATTAAGGATTTGTCACTTTCTCAGGGGAGCTTGTTGATGGCGGCATAAAGTTTATCTCCCTCTCTCTCTCGTGCGCACGCGCACGCACGCGTGTTTTTGCACGTTAATTCTGCACGAGTCATTTAGCAGATATTTCTGGATCTTGCATGAATTCATTACGCGATAAAAGTAGGAGGCTATTACGCCCGTTGACAACCTTGTCAGGAGCCAGCTTGCTGTGCTGTTCATCTTCATTAGCAAAACAAGAACCATAAGTTCAAAGATCCGATGAGCAGCAGTAGGGGTAGTAAAGCATGTAGTTACTTTGAGACGATTGATCCTCATACTTGTAAAATATTGCAACAAGGAAATATTCCGAGAGTATTATTTTTTTTTATAAAAATCGTGAATCTTTTTGTTTGAACACAAAAATACTGGACTTGTATATTTTATAATTATATTACAGTATTAATGACGTCAAGCCCCTAATGATATCACATCTCTTCCTTCCTGTTTTTTGTTGTTTAACATGTGGGACCAACCGAACGATTGGCAGACAAGCATCTAATAGAGACGTGTGGCACATTCAAAATTTTGTCGCCGGGTTCAGTTTAAGATTACTGGAACCAATCGGAAACTTATGCTTAAATCCCTGTTTCACAACTCAACTCAGCAGGGTGTTGGACAAAACGCCATTAGGACAAATCTCCATGAGGAAAATTAATGTGCGTATATCTATTTTTTCAAAATCTCTACGTAAAAAGAACAACAATTAATTCAGGGGACTAAACTCTCCACTGCTTGTCAGTCACGTCTTCACTTTTTCTTTATCAAGTTATTATCATCGTACATTCGCCTATTCGTTCATATCCAATCGCATCTTTGTAATAGGTGGATTATTTTGCTACTTATTTCTGTTCACAGTAAGTTGATTTCCAATTCTGATATCAGTCTCCGTTGTTGACAGTAAATTTCTGCGGCTCCTCTTTCACACATGAGATTAAAGTGTTGGAGTCTCATGTCGTGTTAAACCAAACAGATACTTAAAATGTCCTTATCGTTACTTCAAATCATGGCCAAATGATTGGTAGTTGGCTCTCTAACCAACTGAGTAAAACTGACAAGACATATATTCACCAAATTATGGATCATGTATACGACACAATTGTTTTAATGACATCCTTAATAGCATGGTAACAATGAATATATATATATATATATATATATATGCTCTTACCACTGAGTTAAACAGCCACCGATAATGCAATGGCCCAAATGACTGTTTTCACACCAAATTCTCATCTCGTTTATTCTCGGTCTATTCGCATCCTTCAACGCCAAAACATTAAGAAATAGTTATATATGATCCGATAGAATGATAATAAATTGCTTTATATTATGTAGAAAATTATTTCCCGTCATTACAGTGTATCACCTGCCTTAGGCTACGTAAATAGAATGAATAATTAAAGAAAATGGAGCTGCTTCAGGTATTGAACCGACAGGGTAGCTGCTTCGAAGTAGCGATGCTTATACCATTGAGCTAAACAGCTGCCAGCATTGCAAAGGTCCATATATATATATTTCTTTTCGGCAAACGTACTACTTTATTTAATGTTTTATTGATATTTCGGTCTTGCTGGTCAGCGCCTTTTTCAAACTGATTCATGAACGTTACAAAATTTATTTTTTAAGGATTTTTTTCATTCTTGTGAAGCAATTGTTTAGTCATTCTTTTTTTCTCATGAACGGAATCCAAGATCGTATTGTTACCAAGTTCCTGTCATCTCGGTTCATGAGTGTTTCATTTTCAGTCTTTGCTAATTGTATTTTGAGTGCACCCCTTATCTTACTTTTTGAGTAATTTTATTGTATGTTTAACATGCAAACTCTCAAATTGGCCATGAAACTCCTTTATGTATTCTGCTGCTCCTGAACTTGACCAATTTCATTTTGCACGATTCACTGTTGGTATTTTTTACTCACCTGTGTAAATGGCTTTACAAGCACAAGACAATAGGTAAACTCCAGGATGACTGTGTGGTGTTAGTTTTGATTTGTTTCAAGATTCAGAGGTGACGTGAATACGGGTTTTATTATTATAAATATTATTTTTTTAATTTTTTCCGGAGTTTTGGGCCAATGATAGGGATCCAAGGGAGTTTCAAAAATTTCCTCACTATTAGGGTTTTTTCTTGTAGATTTGTTCCCGTGGAGTACTCTATTGCGATCTTTCCCGAAAACGTCTTCTCATATACATTTAACATCGATAAGAGACTCATGTAGATGTTTTTGGGGACAAACTCTCCACTCTCTCGACAGGAAACCTTTAAAGATGCTTTTAATCATGCTAAGGTTGATATTCCGGTTTGGTTTTATTTGTTATTTGTTGATAACATGTTTTCTGTTGATACCGAAGTCATAGTTTCCTAATCTATTAGAGAATAACTAATATATTCACTCTTGCACAACACAAACGTTACAGAGATTATCTTCAGTCGCAGCAGAAGTAGGAGTAAAGTTTGACGCTGCAGCAGCCACGCTTGTTATCATTTTTTGTATCATCGTTATTATTCATAGTTTATGAATAATTCTCTGTAATGTAAAATATTACATTCATTATATCATAAAACTGAAATAAGGAAAGTATTATGAGTATTATATCGCATCGAAACCTGCGACCGCTGGAATAGCCGCTTTAACGTAGCGTTGCTCTTACCATTGAGCTAAACAGCCGCTGGTAAAGGTCCAAATAACTGTTTTAACTCCAAATTCTCATTTTTTTTAATTCACTGCCTATGTCTGCTTTATTTGTTTCTTTCAACGCAGTCATATCATTAGGAAATGGATATATGATCTGGCAGAATGATGATGAATTGCATTATGTTATACTAAAAATCTACATGAAATGATCCCCCATTATTACGGTGAATATATAATTTGGCCTAGACAACGTAAATACAATAAACAATCAAAGAAAATGAGACTGCTAGAGGAATTAAACCTGCTACCTGTAGGGTAATCACTTCAACGTTGCGTTGCTCTTACCATTGACCTAAACAGTCACCGAAATTCTATTTTGTTTACTCACGGTCTATGTTTGCTCTATTAGTTTCTTTCTACACAGACAGTTATATCCATTTCTTAGGAAGAAACAACTAGAACAGATGGAGACTGTGAATGAACAAAATGAGAAATTAAAGTTAAAACAGTTTTTTTTTTTGGTCTTCGCATTACCGGTGGCTGTTTAGCCCATTGTTAAGAGCAAGTATTGTATAATAGCATAAATCAATACTTGCATTGTACATTTTTTGCTAACTATTTTACCGAACAAAATTATTTGTACAGTCATGAAAACGAGCAGTTTAGGGAAAAACATCATACAATAACTTTGAAAAATGAAACAAACATTACATACAAAATCTCATTTTATTTTCTTATCTATGAAAAATCTTGTTTTAATTTAGAGGATAAAAACATCCTGATTAGTTATCACATCGTTTTTCTCCCTCTAAAATGATTCATTGTGGTGGTAATATTCTTTGATTTATGGATGCTTGAGAAATCTCACGCTTTAGAGACGTGTGATTGGAATATGAGTCCAAGTAATCACTTCCTGAATTATGTATAAAGAAAGTAAAAAAAAAATGATGATAATAACCAATTACTTTTTGTTATGATCTAATTAAACCAAGTTTTATTTTATAGTTTAACTAAGGGTTTTTTTGTCTTAATGCCTGTTCGAAGAGATTTCCTCTTAAGTGGTTTGTCTGGACCCCATACCAGCAATACCTCACGATATCACTAGACTCTTTTGGTTCTGAGTCACAAGGTTAGAATTCCGTTCAGTTTCGATCCATTCAGCTTCTGCCTGATCTTGGATCTTCTAAATCACCCATTCTGATTTCGTTGTTCAGACTAGGTATGCCGAAGATGAGTTGGCCTTACGCAGAATCCACCATTTACACTGCACTTAAAATTCTAATTTGAATCACTCAAGATAGAGGAACCAAGCGGCAGATGAATGAGCGTGCAACTGACTTTCCCTTCCTGTGGGCAAATCCTTCATCGGCGTCAAGCAATTAAAGAATTAGTCATGGCCTAACAACTTCGAGCAGAGAGTATTTAAACATGATCACTAAAAAATAAAATCTTGAAAAATTAACACATGTTCATTTGCTTCAGCGCATTATTTAAAATCGAGATTTACTTCTAAAAATAAGCCGAGTTTGTTCCATTTGCCGTTTGCTAAAAAAACTTTTCCGATAAAACATGTAAAAACACACACACATTTGTTCGTCTGTATAAGTGAGTATAGGAAATGAATTTATTTCATCTTTTTCTGAATTATTCCCTGCCTGGTTTTGACAATACAGGGAAGAGTGACTGAATGAATTTGAAAGTATCAACTCTAGTTGGCAGTTTTTCTTTTTCCCAGCTGGTTTTCTTTAATTGATCTATGGTATTTCATCATATATATATATATATATATATATATATATATATGTATATGTGTGTGTATATGTATATATATATATATATATTATTGTCATCCACAGACAGCTGTTCCGATGTATTTATTACATCTCTTCAATGTGGCTATAGACATTATCCCATCGAGGCAGAATTGAAACCCTCACATCGGACCCGGGGGCGATATTCTACCTCTGGACTACGGTACTGGGTGGTCAGTAAGGCTGAATTTAAGCGATATATCCATTTTTACGCAGAAACTCCTCATCTACCAGAATGCTCTATTCCTGTGGAAGAGCATTGCATAAGCTAACAATGGATGAGTTACCTCACTCAAAGAGTACTCAACCCTGAATTGAGGAGCATATATATATATATGTATGTGTGTGTGTAAAATTTAAAAGGTGGCAGAACAAGGAAGATTGAGATTTCGGCAAGATACTTGGAGAGCTAGAGACGCTCACTGGGGGAAAGAAGTTGTAGCTCCGAATGAAGGACTGAAGGTTGCTGAAGGGCCACAAAAGCAGCAGAATACAATCAATCAACGTAATCATATAATGTCAAATAGGTGCCACCCAAAAGTTCGAGGAATTTGATCACGTTAAAGAAAAATATCTAACTGTAGCTATCTCCTCTAGAGTAGTCCATTAGCCCGTTGTTTGCATCATCATCATTATCATCATTTTAGCGTCCGTAGTTAGACATAGACATTTCCCAAGATTCGCCAGACCTCTCTATCATGGGCATTGCATAGCCATGACTTTCTGAATTTGTGTAGCTCGTCACTCCATCTTACTTTCTGTCGGCCACAATTTTGCGTATGATCTCAGGGGATTCACGTAGTGAGTTGTGATATCCAGTGCTTGTCTTCCATTCTTGCAACATGTTCAGCCTATTGCCATTTGTTTTCTATGATACCTTTGACTCCTTTTCCCCCCTTTGATATACTGTGCTGTCTTATGATCTCTCCATCTGATGTGCATGTTGCATTGTTCTCTTCTTGAGGGTCAATTAGTTAGGTTCTATGTTTCAGCTGCATAGGTGACCATCAGGAGGATGCTTTGGTAGTATACCCTTCTTTTTCGGATTAGTGGGATTTCTATTGTTCTTGAAAGTCGAGTTAGCTCTACAGAAAGCTTGCATACTGACCCTCAAAGGGCATTGGCAAAATCTCGTACAACATTCCGTCTCTGCACGTGGCTTAAATTCACCTGTCTTTTGGAAGCACTTTGAAATATACATATAGGTTGTCCCAAAAGTAACGCAGTCTATTCAAATTGCGAATGGTTGCTGATCAGGCGTTATTTTGAGGACACCCTGCATATGAAGTTGATCTAAAAGTTTCATGGGCAATCTTTTGCATAATTTAAAGGAAATCTTTGAAGTGTCTGTGTGGTTATCCCGGCTCTTTATTGTTTGAACGAGCATATGGCTAAGGGACGTTAGTGGCTAGTTGAACTCACCTATTACCACAATTGTCTGATGAGCTGGCTTTAAATTCAGTGTTGTTCTTCTCCTAGACTGATTGCCTTCGAGACTAGAGAGCCCGGTCTAATCAGCTAATTTATCGATGGCTGAGGGGTGGAAGAGATGGATTCATGCCTTTTCCATGAACATTAGTGCGAAGTGAACGTTAACCGTTTCGGTTGCAGTTTGAACTCGGCTTGCGAATAACATTGTCTGTGCAGTTAACCGTTGGGCTACTCGTTCCAAAAATCGAAGGCCATCCACAACAGCAAATCAAATGTTAATAACCTGTTGACTAATCAACGCATAGCTTCGTATTCTGCTTAAGAATAAAGTTCAGCCTACGGCTGAATGAGAGTTGAAGGTTGCTTGTGTAATATGGTGTATGGCACTTTGAGGTTGACACAGGTTAATTGTAGAACGTGTAACTAAGATAATTACTACGTGCGAAAATTAAGAATTCTTCCACAAGACCCTGTTTAATTCTAACCCTAACTCAAAACCCAAACTCTAACCGACACCTTCCAGTAATCACAGATCCTGTCCCTGGTGCATGTAAACTGCCAGGTTTAAAAGGTGTTGAGGAACCAGTTAGAAAAGGACAAGCTAGTTCATTCTAGATATTGTCTGTTCTAATTACCCATCAAGCATCAGGAGCGGTGAGACATGGAAAGGTGTAAGGAATGGCGGGTAAATAAGTGTTGGGCAGAGGTGGTTGATCGAGCTAGACTCCTTACACTACGTGTAAAATTTGTGCTTGCTATGTTTCCTCCTGCTCCCACAAGTCACCATAAGCGAATAGAAGCCACCAGCGGAGGTTGAGAAAGAAGAAGAGCACGGGCGTCCATCGGGATGTGAGAGGGGGCTGACCAAACTGGGTGGGGACTGTATTGGTCAAGTAGGCAGATGAAGGAGGTCGATAAAAGTTGTAGCGATAAAGGTAGGTGTGATGTTGGTGTTAGTTGTGACGATTGGTGAAAAAGAGATGGGATGTTACTGAGAGGACGAGGAAGGTGAAAGAATCCTTAAAATATCTTTCCTCACTCCTCAGCCCCCCCCCCCGCTTATCCCCACCCCACCTTCTTTTTTTTCTCGCCTCTCAACACGGCCGCCTTTGCTGACTCAAATCTCGGCTGCTATCATCCCTGATTATTCTCCCGGGAATTCGAGACTCGACCACCAGAATGTCAAAGACGGGTATTCCCAGACTTCTATGATTCCTGCTTGTTTTCAGCTCTTATAGACTTCAGGCCATTATTTCCAGACCAAATAATGTTGACATGTGACCTTGCTCTTGTGAAAGACATCGGTCTGTAGAATGAGGCGTCGAGTATCGGTGTTGGGAGTATGACGGCGGTGCAAAGTGAGGTTTATGGTGCGAAAGTGACGAGAGAGATACACGTCGCGAGTTGCAGTGTGAGTTTACTGTGTGTGCTTTTCGTTTTTTCTAATTCTTTCAGGAATGTACTGATTCTTTATCAAGTCAATTCGTTGTACACTGTATTTCCTGTCATACAGGGGGCACTTTATCCCCCCCCCCCCAGATTCACCCAGCATCTTATACCCCGATGGTTAGTGGTGCGAGACTTGACACCCAACAATTCCATGTTTGGCACGCCAGTCGTCTAATGACCTTGGACTGAAATATATATGATTATAAATGATTAAATTGTGGTAAAAAATGAAAACAAGTTTGGATAGTCACTCAAAAGAAACTGTCATATGACCAATGTCTATTGGCAGCATGCCTTGTTGGGGTGATCAATGAAGAAATTTGAAGATGGTGTGATAAGTGAGTTATTTCTCCTGCCTTTTGTTGAACATTGATCACAAAAAACTCTAGATTGTCAAAAAAGAATTGTGAACAATTTAGCGTCAACTTAAATTGCAAATTGATCCCTCCATCAAAAACTTATCTAGAGGGGATATTTTAAGAAATGCTCTTTCTAGACGAAATAAGGAGTAGATGTTCAAATTTTCGGTTTCCATCGGTGTGACCTGTTTCTGTATTACTTATATACATACATAGCCATATGTTGACAGTTTTGGCCGGTGGTTTCTAATATATAAAGCCGATCGCCAGAAGCATGTCGTTCGAAGGTTTCACTTCATTTGTATTCAGACTCTTAATGATATAATGTAAGTATCTACCGTAGCATTGTGTTCTTTGCTGTAGAGTGTGGATAAATGTTACCGTTTGAGAGCTATCCTATAGAACCCAAGCAAGCTAACAAAAGCAGCTTAGCTATGACTTCAGATACACCGGTATTTAGATGCCTATTTTGTAGAAGTAGCTCAGTGTACAGCAGCCTTCAATCTTGGACGAAAACGCATGGAAATTGTGGGGTTTTAGTTTTTTTCAGGTTCTCTTACTAAATATTCCTTGCCAAATTATAGGTGCCTGTTATCTGCTGGTGCAGGTTATATATATATATATATATATATATATATATATATATATATATATATATAATGAGAGAGAGAGAGAGATTTACTGAATTTAGCACTATGCAAGACCAACTCTGGAGTGAAAAATTATGTTACGCTAATCTTTCAATACGGAAGAATCTGTCCGTTTAAGAAATCACAATTCAAAAATTCTTGGTTCCACTGGGATCGAACACCGGCAAAAGATACGAATCTATTTCGAACATGAAGCTAAATACAAGTGCTTTTTCTAAGCTTAATCTAGCGTAAAACCACAGTTATAGGCAGCGGCGTCCGCTACCATCTTCCTAGGGGCTTACAAAAGGATGCATTTCGGGGGGGGGGGGGCAGAAGTATACTCAAATATTTCTTAGCGGCAACCCTGTTACCAGTAATTAATAATACAGTTATTTTACAGAGAAACATTAAATTAGACTTACATGAAACAATTGTTCTGCCCCATTATCCATCATTGACTATAAGGTTCAGATTTTCAAACCTTTTCGCCCCAGATAAGAAATGCCCCGTTTGCATCCAACCCCCAGCGGACGCCTATGGTAATGGGACTCCCAATGCGAATCGAACTCACTATATCAGGGGAATTCGCCTGCAAGACGAACTTGGTAAATCGTCTTGATGACAGTTGGATCTGTTTCAATAGCTAAGCAGACGATATTTTTTGTCGGTCATAATTTGAGGCAGCAACGATGTTTTAATGACTTGACGTTAACGCTCTTATTCACATTACTTTCCATTTAAAGATAAGATTTCATTTTCGAGAATTTCGACAGAAAACTGTAATGACTAAAAATTAGGAGGAAACTTCCATGCTCCAAGGTCTTCGTGTCGGTATGGGAGGGTAGTAAATTTAAAATGAGGGAGAAGGAATAATACGATTTGCACACTCAGAACTTGAGTACAACTTAGCTTCCAACCTAACGGTTACAATTGCATCCTGTTAAACCGAACTCTAGTGAATATTTGTTACGCGTAAATGTTATGCGGACATGAACACCAATGGGCGAAATCCTCACCGGATACAAATTTAGCATCTTTTTTTTCCATTCAACTATTGTTGTGAAAACAGTAGCAGCGCCTCCAGCAAAGCCTTCATCAAATGATGATCCCTGATTCAGGCAGTTATTTTTTTTTTAATGAATTAAGATTCTATTGTTGATTTCATACAATATATCTCAGGTGGAATTGATATAGTAATGAATGAAATGAGCTGAAAATATACCAAGCTTTTCTCACGCTTCTCCTATGCCAATGATAAAGATTTCTGATAGAATTTTTAATTCTAATAAAAAGATTTTGACCTTTTATTGGATTTTTTAAAAACCTTTGATGAAACATTATTATCTTTAATTTCTAAGTATATTTTATGATAAAACAAAACTTTTAATAATGGTGGGATACGGTGGGGTTTTTTTTCTGCTCTAATGGATTTTTTTTTTGTCATGGACCTCTAGTATATTTCCGTCTTAATGAAAATGTTATTCATATCAGTAAGTATGATTACACATGAACTTGCATTGATGCTGAGAAACATAAATATCATACCAAGGGTTATACGAACGGCTGAACTCTTTATTTCGGGCGATCCGTATTTAACCGCTTCCCCACAAGGGTAAGGGCAGTTTAATGTGGGGGTTCTGTGCGGAAAGTTTCAAAAATTGCTCCAGTCCCCACAGATGTTGTTGGAAAGACCTTAGGGCAAGCCCAACCATTGCCCTTTCAGTGGAAGTTGGTGCCCCAGGGCTTGCTTATCCCCATCCCACCGGAGACTGTGCAGATTTGTTTTTTGGGGCCACAGGACAAATCTTAGACCTCTTGCACTTAACAATACTGAACCTCAGTCGGCTATCATTGGCCAATGCATTGAACCGGTGCAAAGCTATCAAAGTATGTACTACGAATCGTTGATGTTTGGGTGATCCATGAACCGGTTCTCGAGATATACAAAAGGGCTGGATACCTTCTGGACGGACTTTATAAATTTTGCAGATCAGTGGTCAGATTTGAATCTGACCTTTCTTAATCCAACAAATTAAAGCTGTATAAATATCAATACATTTCTCTATTCTGGTGTCGATTTCAGTGCTCTCTGTCAGCAAAAACAATGAGAGCGAATACCTGGAAGTTCCTGATCAGGTTAGGGACGACAATCGAGTTAAGAGATTCGTGAAATAAAGCTAACGATAGTCCTGGAAGAAGTGGTTTACTAGGCACATGCCGGAGGACAAAAATCCTTATCGCCCTCACAGATGGATCTGAGCGTAGCATTATAGTTGATGTACATTTCTTCAGAGAAAATTTAGGCTCCTGGCGAATGGATTCTTTTCTTAGACTCTCGGCGGCTTAACAGAATTTAGTCACAGTTTAAATTTCTTCTCCCCTTAATGAAGTCAACGGGGGAATTCGCAACAAAGGCTTACGTGTTCACCCAAATAGGGGAGGGCCTGTTCCGGTCGAGTGCCGTTCGTGGAAATGTAGTTAGAGTGGCGGCTGTACAAGGTTGTCAGTGCGAACTGATTTGTTGGAATTAAATAAAACCCCCGTTCGCTTCTGATTCCTCTCCTCGTTCTGAAGTGGACCCCACCCTGCCTTGCCACTCAATCGATCCACGATAACCCTTTCATTACGTCCAGCCACCGATACCCCCACCTACACTGGAAACACCGAGTTGAGGAATATTGTGTTGCACAGCTTTAATTCTGTCAAATTAGTCTTTTGAAATGATTCGGTCCGTATTGTAATGTTGGGATCTGGCCAGGCTGTCTTCAGATTTGTCTCACGCATTAATTTACTCACGAATGCGCATGCGTGACAACTGACAACACCCAGATAGCGCGTAGCTCTGCTAACGCCATTGTCACCAGAAAAAAAAAAGCTGAAGAAAAATCAGTTCATTGTTAAATATGATGCTGGGGAGGTAATCGTGTAAGTTTGGATTTTCCATATTCAAGTCAATTATGTCAATATATGAAGAAATATATCCCAATGGGAAACAATTTCTAGATCCGCCCCAACATTTAATGAATTTTTCTAAGCCCACGGGTCGCCTTTCCTCAAAATGTCATTGAAATTCACCGAGAACTTTTTTGAGAAACTGTGTGGACGAACTGACCATTCTACGTGAATATATGTGCTACATTTAACTTAGTTCGTAGAGGCAAATGAAGAATGAAAACATGTATACAGGGACGAATGCATTTCTATATAATGCATGAAGCACAACTGCATATATACACCTGCGCTTTAAGCTACACAGTAGTTAGTGTGTTGATTTGGTGCGACGCTTAAACGTTGCGCGTATACAAACGCACACGCGTACTCACATTAACAGAGCTACTTCGATTACCTGTACATCGCACACTATTTAACATGTATTTACTGGCCTCGTTCTGTGGTAAAAATAATTCCCTTTCAAATAACACTTTGATGAGAAAAATAGCCGAAAGGCCTTTTTTTTCATCAATTATCCGAATTTCAAATTATCCGAACATGATTTCAATGTCTCGTAATTTTGGTCAGAGTGATTTTTTTCTTTCATGATCGGATCTGTTAACCGAACAATATACTCCCTACCCGTTTGGTTGGGATAATTCCTATACACATACACACATACACACATTTATATATATACGTATGTTTTGCTCGGTACTTGTATAATTGGACTTTGTTTTCAAGACAGATACAGACACGTTGTATTTCATCCCAAACGCCAAACACGGTTATCTTATCTGTGTTCAGTCTCCAAAACAAACGATTTACAACTTCATCTGGTAGTTATATTTGTGTTTGGGGATAACGGGCGAACCTCTTGAACCCGAAAAGACTGAAATAAAAGTGTAAAGAACTTAGCAACGTCGTAACGGTGGCGTGTGAGGGTCTATGTTCGAGTTGACTTTAGTAGGGTGAGCAAGGCACTAACCCATCCCCCTGAATTCTATCTTCACTCAACAATACCATCAATTCAATCAGTGCAACAAAGACAAGCCTTGGTGTAACAACAGACAAAGGCAATCTCAGACGTTAAAACTTGATTTTCAGTTTGGTAAAAAAAAAAAAAAGGTATTGGAGGTGAGTGGAGAGGCTGACCGTTGGAAGGTCCGGGCGCCCAAGAGTCGGGATGCTGAAAGAATCGAGAGGGCAAAAGGATTAGGGTAGGGATGGAGTTGTTGGTGAAGAAAGGTTGTTTGAATTTCGTTCTCACATTGTTCGGTTTTGTTCAGTGTCAAACTTAATGTCCGTTATTTTCATTTTTACTTTTCAATTAAGCAGTGAAGGTCGTGGGTGCAGTATGAAAGGCATTATTGAACGGTAGCCAGGGTAGTTAAAAGAAGAGAATTAGAGAGAGACAGAGAGAGAGAGAGAGGGTGAGAGATTGAGTCATTGTTTTATCAATACCTTCTTCTTAATCCCTCTATCCCCCCTCCCCCTCTCTCTCTCTCTCTCTCTCTCTCTCTCTCTCTCTCTCTCTCTCTCTCTCTCTATATATATATATATATATATATATATATATATATATATATATATATATATATAGTAGGTTATGGATTCGCTACGCAACCTACTATTTATTTATTTCCTGCTCCACTCTAAAACAACTCAACTCCATGAGTAAAATGGTGTATGTATCGAGCACTCTATGAAATAAATCCATTACATTTCAGAAGTGGCTTTATATTATTGATATATTATTATATTATGTTATACTGCTAGCCTGATTTGTACCACATATATTGTGTGTGTGTATATATATATATATCCTCCGTTACTCCACTCTCGACTACACTCTCTCACTCATTTCCCCAACTTCAGTCTCCCAGCTATTCACTCTTAGTCTGGCTCAAGGTCACAAAGGGCAGATATCCATGGGCGTAATAGCCAAAAGACAGGGGTGGGCTCCATTCGGGCAGAACGGTGTAAAATTTCAGGTAGAATCGTGTATTTTTTTTCGAGAAAATCAAAGCCCCAGCTCCTTTATTCTAAGAGATCCCATACGCCAATGGATGTAGCGTAACCATGTTATTGTGTTATCCAAATCGAACATTGATCATGTGCTGATAGAGATGCCTGGAATAAGCCTTTACTTTATTCATCAAAGCAAATAAAACGTGGATGTCTACCTCTTTGACCTACAAAATAAGAAAAATTCTCGCTAGAAAATAACAGTATTAATGTTATTCCTTCTTGAAGAGTGTGCGAATAGAAAAGCTATTTTCGAAAAATATGATTTTCCCCTCATTTCCTGGAAATGAATTCGTGTTTCCATCTTAAACTGCACCGATGCACTTCAGGGATTTGGAAGATTGTGCTGTTTAAGATGAATTTTCTTCACTCACTTGAGATAGCTAAAAAAAAAATCGGAGGGTTTTTTTTATATATATATAAATTTAGCAGTCAGCGAAGATCCTTGAACAAAAGAGAACATGTTGCCATGGATTCAAAATCTATCAGATGACTAAGCGAAAACTATAATTAGCCTGAAGCGAAACCTCGTTGTCCGTCTAATTTTCGTTGCCTTAACACTTGTGATTTGCAAGGAGATCCCAAAATGCCAGTAGTTGAGAGTCAGGGTTTGTGAGTACAAGTACCAGTAATGCAATGTTGATGCTCCATCTTTTCCGGTTCGTCGGGTAATTTAACAGCGGGATATAAGTGCAGAGGAAAGAGGAAGCGTAGATTCTCCAAATGTTAAGGGAAAAGAGAATTGGAGGTCAGATGTTGGAAAGATGGTGCTCAAATGAGTGGCCTTTAGCAGTTGCTGACAAAAATAAACCGCGAAAGCCCTTCCTACCTTGCTATACGCACCTGTAAGTGGTTATCTGCACGCGGATCTTGAATAAATACCGCATGTGTTGAAACTAGGTATGTAATGTAAAGTTTTTGTCGAGCAGAGTCGGGTAACTTAGTGTTCATGAAGGGTAGTCATAAAGTGCGGAATTGGTTTTCAAATTGGAGGGCTGAACTTTAACAAATGAGCGAGTCATTCGGCTGAAGTTATGCAAAAATTCAATTTCGAGATTGTTTCTTTTACTGAATTTATATATATATATATATATGTATATATAAATGTATATATATATATATATATATATATATATATATATATATATTTGCAAACTCCACTCCAAGTTTAAAGTCAACTTTGTTCTCTACCATTAGAAGAACAATTCTCACCTAATTCGGGTGAGTATACTCTTCACAATCTGTCAACCACTTTAAATCAAACTGACAGATAAAATTAACATTTCCCTACCATGATTTGAAATCGCGACAAAGTCATTGGCAGGCGACTCTTTTACCGACTGAGTCAAACTGATAAGTTTCGCATATCTTCGAAAAACTTGTTAAAAATACACAGGAGATTATTCCGTTCTGATAAATACATAAATACTAAAAAATCAAAATGTATCCACTTTTATGTTTTTTTTTTTATTTATCATTCATACCATACAAAATTTGCAGTAATCATCTTTAGTCTGAATAAAAGTAAGAGTGGAGTTTGACCCTGCAGCAACCAGGCTTTTTAAACTACGTCTTCCTCAAAAATGCATTGGTAGAGGTGGATCAATTTAAAAACAAATGTTGATTATTAGGGCCAGCATCTTCAAGATCGGCGCAATACAATCTTCCTATGCGCTACAACAGTTTGTATGCGTATATTTGTGCTGTATTTATTTTTGAAATAAACCTATATACAACGAGACACTAATGGGAAAGTGATTTGTTTAATTTCTCACTCATCCACTCTCTTCAGTGTGGTATACCAGAGACATTTTGTCTAGATATCTGGCGATGATTACAGCGCAGGGAAAAGCGGATTCGTGACTTTCCCAAGGAAATTAGCACGAAGTGAATATAACCAGTCTTTGACAGAATTCGGATTCAGTTCGCCGAATCTATTCGTAGTGTTAATCCTGACGTCACTTGACATCTATCTATACACGACCGCCAGAACAAGAACATCTACTGGCATTTGTCACTCTCTCTTTCTTTGTATGTTTGTGCATGTTTCTATGATTTCATTAAACTGCTGCTGTGAAAACAGCAGCAGCGCCTCCAGCAAAGCCTTCATCAGATGATGATCCCAGATTCAGGCAGGGTTTGCGGGCTAAAACGTAATTTACCACTAACACAGGACGCCCCAGCAGTACCTAAGGATATCACCAGGCTTTATCGATTTTTCTCCATTATCGGAACCATGTAGATTCTTCTTCTTCTTAGATCTACATATGACCTCTTTTATTTTGTTGATAGTCCAAGTTTAGTTTAGCTATGTCGAAATCAAGATGGCGATAAAGCCCCAACCTTCCTTTTCAGTAGGAAACGTATACGATATCCAGCCATGTCTTATCTACTCTTAAACTAGATTTTCTTATTTTTCTAGCGTATGGTCCAGCCGACGTATTTTTCGATAGGAACTGTTAACTGAACCATGTTAACTCTCTTAAACTCGCCGACCAGATGACTATATCAGGATGCAGAACGATTAACATCGACTAAATTGCAATGGCGAGACGCCGTTCTTCATTCCCAAAATGTACAACCATCGGACAACGATGATTTATACTTGTTTCTCTACAAATACTTCCAGACTGTTCCCTATACGAAATTTATTTTTACTTTTTTACTTATCTACACAGGATAGGTAAGATAGTGTTCTCAATCCAACAGCGACTCTCCAATATGAATAATCATTATCAAATGGAATATTTTATTCCGACGCAAAATTCATAAGAAGTACTTAAAGATTTCCCAATGCTCTTCATTGAAAACTTGAGATTGAAGACATCGTTGAAAACCAGGTTTTCGCGGGTAAATTTTGCGCTCAACTAATATTTTTACTGGCATTATCGAGGACATCCTTACCACTCTGTTCTTGCTTTTTATTAGAAAGTTGATTATTTTTCTAAGCCAAACGTAGCAGAATTTCATCATTTTAAGGTGGAAAATTACCTAATTGAATATTGTCAGCTATTGTTTATGACCAAACGCTACAGCATTGAAACTGTTGCCAAAAAATTTTTTTCGTAGGGCTATACTCATTTTTGGACGGCAACATATTCTATGTTTAGACGACTGAGTTTCAATACCGTAGGGTTTGGTCATAAATATTACATGATAATATCAGTTTTGATTGTGTAATGTCACATTAGAAATAATAAAATCCTGCTATGTTTGGTTTAGAAGATATTGTTTTCAGGACGGTAGGGTGTACTCTTTAATAGGAGACACTCAGGGTGTATTTGTGAATCCCAAATTTCTTGTAAATATCGCAAAGTTCTCATCCAAATCCTTCGACTTCTGACAACTGCCATTATAGGTCAATCGACATGCACCTAATGACTCTTCAAAATCTAAATTCTTGGCATTTAAATATAGGATGCTTCCATCGCATCTAATAAAACCTGATGTGACGTTTTGTGAGCTGTCTATGTGGTCCCTTTCATCTCTCCCCAGTCCCAATTCGGCAAATCAAGGAATTGAGATCTTTCTCTTATTAACCCTTTCTTTACTTATTAAGATCACATAGGTGGACGTCAGGGAGAAAAAATGTTGGCTTTTATGAAAGAATTCGTGAATGCGAAATAAATGTCTCCTAAAGGTGTCGGCGCTGATGTTAGACTTGTTACAAATGAGCCAGATATACAATGTGTGTGCGTCTGTATTTTAGAAAACCCCTACCAAATCATATCAGCTTTTAGTCGAGAAGTTATTTCCGTTGCGCAGTTTCTCTAAGCCTGGCTTATCTACAACCTTTATGCCAAAACGCAATTTGTCTGAACTATTATAATAAGCAGCAAATCTGATTTTATCAACGATTTCGTGTAAAAATGATGGGAATTGCAGAATCAATAATTGTTTCAATTCCTATACATTTTTTTTTATAATAAGCACCCTAAAAATTGCTGAGTTATTGATTTTTTTCTTCTCTAAAACCTATATTTTCAAGACATTTTAATTTTACAAAGCATCTTACTTAACTGAAATTTCGGAAAAATTTTTCATATTATTGATTCTGCAACTTCCAGTATTTTTAAGCAAATTATTATTAGTATTTATCATTGTAATAGTTTAGAAAAAAAACTGAGTTTAGACATGAAGGTGTAGACCGTTTCGGTTTTGACAATCTGGGCTTAGATGAAGTGAACGGTCATCTTACAAATCAGCCACATGTATACTGTATGTGTCTGTCTGTTAGAAAACCTTCACCAGATATCACTTCTTAGTCAGAAAGTTAAGATATCAGGATTTGGAGCGAGCGAAACATACAGAAAGAAATTCATTTAAAACCGTTCTCAATCCGAAATGGTGTATTAAACCATCAATCTAATTGGGGCCCCCTATATCGTGATGGCATGTTAGGCTGAGTCGTCAGAGTTTGGCTCGTTAAGAATCTGAGGTGTAGAAAAGAACGGAGGAGGTTGTGTGCCGTCTCTACAAAGCCTTGCTGCAAAACACGATAAACGCTATTTTTGCTTTTCGCCCTCTGTCGTGAAAATAATTTTTTTTTTAAAGTAGCAGAAAACAAACTTTCGGGAGAGGCGCAGGGGGGGTATCCTTATTTGGGACAAGGACGGATGAGGGTAACAAGAGGTTGGATATATCGTGTTCAAAGTTGAAAGAAATGTCGAACTATCCCAGGCCCCAGACAGGTCAAGGTTTTAGTTTGTATATCTCTCCACCTCCTTCGTTCTGTTTTATTCATTAATATTTCGCCCTCTATTTCTTTCTGTTTGTGTTGTCTTTCATCAGTCGAGCTCGGTCTGCAATTAACCACGGTGTTCAATTACTGATCCACCTGTGATCTGGCGATCTTTATGTTTAGTCGGCCAATTAGGATATCTTCATCAATATTTATTGATGCATCTATCATGCCTATTCGCATTTAAGACTTATTGCTTTTATATTCAGTTTTGTGTCTGCCTTTATTTAGCTGAATTCGCCTACCCATTCCAGTTTGTTCATATCTATCCATCGACTCAAATGTCTCTCAACACCTATCTATCCTTATGTGTCCCTCACGTTCTTTATATCTACAATGTCTTTCCCACTATCTACTCCAATGTCTCACGCTATATATCGCTCTACATGAAGATCAATGTTTCTATTTCATTTTGTTCATAACTAGCCCAGTTTCCCTTATTCACTATCAAGTTATATCTATGTACTTATCTATCAATATCTGTTTGATTCTATCCTAAAACCTCAATGTCTCCATTTCTCACAATCTAATAGAGTGCTTCTATCTATCTATCTATCTATCTATCTATCTATCTATCTATATATATATATATATATATATATATATATATATATATATATATATATATATTGTTTCTGTCCATCTGTTCGAATCTGCTAATATTTATCTTGGGGCATCGGACATACATTTATTGTCTCGTGCCCCGTCGTTAGAGTTGAGAGTTCGATCATCAATGGGCATTGTACTATATAAAAAAAGCTGATCTTACTGGACTGGAGCTTGCACCTACCATAGAGCAGAAGTTTGCAAACTAGTCTCGCAACCCGTTGCTCTCAAAGTGAAGCCAAAGCTCGCTCATAATATCACAATCGAACTCTTGTGCCAGACCTAAATGGTAAATGCGTACCTGCTCCAGTCTGTACATATCGATCTATCTATCCATCTCCCTCGGTCAATATCTCGATAGCTGAGACGGTTTTATGTTTGCATCTCCGTCCTTGGCATCTCTTCGGGCTCTGGTAAAAACCAAGATTTCAATTGTTGATTTTGGCCCGTTAGGAAGTTTCAGGAGCATAATCACGTATTCCCCTTGAAGTCTGTAAATTCGTATACTTAAAACTTGATGTGTCTGCGTCGAGTAACGGTTGTTATTTTGCCTCCAGTATGAGCACTTCATGTTCCAGTTGAGCGAAAAGAGAAATTTTCACATTCTGAAATAAGCAAGCCTGTCGCGCAGGATATTAGATCACAGTCTCCTTGAGAGCATTTCTCAAATTCCGAGCCCACCGTCGAAGGATCCAACACAAAGAGATAGAAATACATTAATCATTTTAATCTATGGCCCCTTTCAAATATGCCAGGGCCTCTGTGAGGGCCATATGCCCCCCGTTAAGGAGGGATGGGCAACTGCACTACCAAACCGCTGCAGTCACCCCTTTTATTAATTTGCGAAATCCTCGACCTGCTTATTAATATTGCTATAACTGTCAGTCAATTAGCAGAACACCTGTCATCAGGAAGTAATTAATGGACTATTCTTATAATTAAGGATTGTGAATTCATTTCTCTTTGGATGTTCCACAATTGTGGCCTTGGGCTAGATTAAATTAGACTGAGTAAATATCTACCTTGAATTGTCCATATCATTACTTTTCTTTTCATCTTTTTATTTCCTTTAGATTTCTCTCTATCTTTTCTTTCCGTCACATTTTTCTTCTATTCTGTCTTATTCCTCTCTTGTTTTCTGCCTTCATCTTCTTTCTTTCCTTTCTTGTTTCTTCACTTCTTTCCTTTCTTCTCTTCTTTCCTTCCACCCTTTTTCTTTCCTTTCTTTTCTTTTTCCTTCTTGTTCACTTTCTTCTCTTCTTCCCTTTCTTCTTTCCTTTTCCCCCTCTTTCTACTTCTTTTCTTCCCTTTCCTCTCCTCTTTGCTTTCATTTTACTTCTTCCCTTCCTTCTCTTCTTTCCTTTCAATCTTTTTCTTCTTTCCTTCCTCCTCTTCTTTCCTTTCTTTCTTGTTTCTTATTCTCTTTCTTCTCTTCTCTTTCTTTCTGTTTTCTTCTTCCCTTCCTTTCTTTTTCATCTTTGATTTCCTCCTTTTTTTCTTGTCACCTTTCTTTTTTCTTTTCTTTCTTTCTATTTTCCTTCCTTTCTAATCCTGTCTCATTTTCCTTCAATCTAACCCCTTCCTCTTTTGTTCGTTTCCTTCCTTTTTCTCCTTTCTTCGCCCACATCTTTCTACTTTCTTATTTGACCCCATCATCATTTTTTCATTAACCTTCGTTTGTGTCTTTCTAATACAGTCTTTCTTTTAACTATTCTTCTCTCTCTCTCTCTCTCTCTCTGTTTATTTTTCTCTGGTTCGTCTCTTTCTTTCTTTCATTCGGTCTTTTTCCTCTTCGTTTTATCTACCCCTTCCTCCAGTCTTTCTTTTACTCTTTTTCTTCTTCCTCTTTCACCTTCTTTTCTACTTCGCTCTCTTTCTTCTGATTATTTTTGTTCTTTCTGATCCTTTCTTGTCTCCTTTTTTTACCTTCTTCTCTCTCTCTCACTATCTATCTATCTATCTATCTCTACGAACACTATATCTACATCCATATCCAATCTATCATTATAAAAGCATTATATATATCATTATTAATGTGTTCATTTGAGTATGTTTGGGTTTTGTAAATGTCAATTTATGCCGAACGCTTGTCCCGCCGACGTCATTAGCTGCGGCTCTCGCCGTTGATTGTAATGGCATCGTGAGGAGAAAAGGTCGAGTGAATTCGAACAACAGACTCACAGAGCAACCCAAGTGTCAGAGGAGTCAGATGAGATGGCAAGGCAACGCTCTTTGCTATCCGACATGAAAACCATCGAAATTAGATGATCTTTCCGACTACTATCAATCCAGATTTCTTCATAGTTGTTTTCAACTTGTTTATATCAATCAACTAATCAATCAGCCGAAGCTACTATTTGTCGATTCTAAGCTGTTCGAATCTAAAAATCACTCAATCGACCTCTACTGATTTTTTCATAGATTTCAAGCTGTCAGGCGATCAGCCAATTCTAATGTTATTTATCGGTATTGAGCTGTTCATATCAATCAGCCGCTCCTATTTTTTTTATTGATCTTAAGCTGTTTATATCAAACATTCTATTCTATACTTTATAGATTTTATGCTGATCGTCAACAATCAACTATCCTATCCCAATTTCTATCGATTTTAACCTATGCATATCTATCGATTGATTGACCAATCAACTTACGCCAATTTCGTCTATCGATTTCAAACTAAGATCGATCAAGCAATCACTCGGGTAATTCCAAATTCTCCTATCGGTATTAAGTAGTTAATATTTATTTTTTAAATCAATGTCCCGTTAATCTTTCTCACGATTTTTTTAGCTGTCCATATAAATAAATCAGCCTAACTCAATTTTTTATGGATAGAAAACATTAAGAGAGGCTTACTGACTGTTCATATCGATAAATCAGCCTACTGCAATCATTATCGATAGAAAAATCAAGAGAGGCTTACTGACTGTTCATATCAATAAATCAGCCTACCCCATTTATTATCGAATAAACTTCTATCTCTTTTAAGATGTTCTTTTAATCTAAACTTCAGTCAATTAGCCTCGCCTAATATTCCATCGATTTTAAGCTATTCATAACTAGAAATCATTCAATTTCTATTTTTCTATCGATTTTAAGCTTTTCATATCAATTTTTCAATCGATTTTTAAACTCTTCATATCTAAAAATGAATCAGTCTCTCCTAATCTAACCATCAGCCTACCCCAATTTTTATCGATTTCAAGTTGTTTATAGGGTGATTTTAGATTGTTAACGCAATTTCTATTATCCATTTTAAGCTGTTTATATCTAAAAATCAGTCCATCAGAGTCTCCTAATTTTAGCATCAATTTTAAACTGTTTTTATCTTTAGATTAGCCCGACCAAATTTTTATTGACTTTGAGCTGTTCATATCTAAAGAAAAAAAATCAGTCGACCACCTTCTCGATTTTAAGTTATTCTTATCAATCAATCGATTAATTAGCCTACCCTAATTCCTTACATAGATTCTAAGCTGATCATATTTCTCTGACTATCAATCAAAGTTTTAAACTATTTTCATCTGAAAAAAGTTGGAAGGAGTGTGTTGCACAATCTGATTTGTCTATAACTTCCGAACTTACAATACTGTTTGGTAATTGACATGGCTCAACGTTTACCTGCGTTAACTGAGGTTAGCGAGTCTCTCCAGTTTGAAGAGTATCAAAACCTTCTGCCTGTGCCTGTTGTGTGATTACTCGACAACTGGCAAAATCTGTCAGATATATTTATTGGCACACAAGACCACGCAGTGTCGAGTTTGAAGTGTGAAGTATTTGGATCAGCGGTTCTCGGGAAACCTAGTGAAAATAAAGATTATAGATATTTCTATAAGTTATCATCGTTGACTTCTGTGTTTTAGCTACTGCATACACCATCAAATCCAGCCCCTTATAAACATGTACCTTTGGAATGAGCACATCCCTAGTATGATCAAATGAATGGGAAGTGTGTGAGAAGTTGTTGTATTGAGGGCAGGGGCAGGCAGTCACTTTAGACACCGTCAACCAAAACTGTCGACATAAGTTTCTGAAGCTAGTCAGGCTGGCTATGGATGTATTACCACGTGTACAGGTCGCACCAATGGAGTTAGAAGGCCAGAAATTTTAACTCTTATCTTTTATGTCTTGAGAAAATATGTTATTTTTCTTTTTAAAAATCCGCCCCAAAATTGTTCTTTTCAGTGGGGCGTTCAATTTACAATCTAACTTTATGCTAATTAGGTCCTTAGTTTGTGTCTGGCTACGATCATAAATGTTTTAAAAATTCTGACTCAATAGTATCCAACTAAATGTGGTGTGAACTTATTCATTGATCAGATCTTTTTTCTAAATTTTAATTGATCACCCCCTACTCTGCATGCTACCAAAACATGTTGGTCACAGGATGGTTTCCATTGAGTAACCAACCAGACCAGTTAGGCTTCCAGATTGAACTTGACCATATGTAGATCAGTTTCTACTAACTATAACCAATGAATGTGTGTGTATATATATATATATATATATATATATATATATATATATATATATATACATTAGTTTTGATTAGTCTGACACAAGGACAGATGGCAGAAGAAAGATTGTGTAGCACTATTTTTTAGTAGGGATGTTTCGATCATATATGTATGTACATGCTTGATGTTTATGTCTATACGTATAGATGAACACATGCATACAACTACACACACACACACACACACACATATATATATATATATATATATATATATATATATATATATAATCAAGAAATATCAGTCTCAGGAACAACAAGTGCCGACATGGACTGTGAATGAACAAAGTGAGAAGAGTGGTAACAAAGCGGTTATTGGGTCTCCGTTTTTCCGCCGGGCTATTTGGCTCAATGGTCAAGAGCAACGCTCCCTTAAAGCGGCAACCTTATTGATCGGAGGTTCGATTTCTACAGCAGTCCCACTTTTCTTTAATTGTTTATTTACGCTGTTTAGGCCGATTGACTCGTTCACGAGAGTTTCAAGTAGAGCTTCAAATAATTCAACGCAATCATTATATAGATAAGTAAATGATGTATACTAGAACACACTTGGCAGCAAATTTTCTTGAATACATCTTTCATTAACGAAGACAAACGAGGGACATATTTTTAATCTTTTAGTAATCTCCCCTTGTTTTCATACAAGTGAACGGATCTTTGGTTTCAATGAATATTAGTAGATACCTACATCTGATTTTATATATATATATATATATATATATATATATATATATATATATATATACACACACACACACACAGTTCATATTTGTGTTTTTCAGATACATACATAGAAATATACATTCTGCATTTACGTATATTCTTTTATTTGCATCACACCCACACACACCCTACAACCCCCCCATATATATATATATATATATATATATATATATATATATATATATATATATATATATATATAATGTGTAAAAACTTGTTTGCACCTAATATTCCCTTCAAGGAAGAGGAGATTAAATCTGCGTTTTGGCATTAAGGAATTTTTCCTCCCATACACTTCTTACAGAACATTTTGGCTCATGATGGAGGGGGCCGGGGCGCCTGCGAGGAAAGGGTTCGTTTCAACGGAAACTTCTCATTGGTAGCAATACTTGACGCTGAGGAAATAGACGGTGAGGTGGAAATAGCGCGCCAAGCGTTAAAAAGGAACCGGTGAGGGGGGTGCAAGTTTTTACGCACTCTAAAGGTCATTAGTAAATTGGTCACGCCTATTTAATAGATATGTTTTCATATCGCTTTCATGAGGACCCAGTTAAGGGCGGGGGCCTTTCCCGAATATCTAGCTGATGATATGACATGATTATTAATGAGGTCCAAACTGTTAGCCCCTTTTCTGGCTCCACCAAGGATCTGAGGTTTACCGGTTTTAGGAGGAGGTTGAGTTTGGGTAAGTACGTGTACGTCTGATAGGGAGACGGAGAAAAAACGCCTGCGTAAAAGGTCATGTGCCCTTTTTGCAGGAATTAGCAGACAAAATTGTTTTATATAAATTACGTACCTTTTTGCATGGAGGAAGGGAATTTTTTAGCTTTAATAGGGAGAGTGGTATTTAATCTAGATTTTATGGCGTCTTTGGATTACAGGATTTCAAATCGTTTTTCACTATTAATACTTTTCTTTTAATTATTCTAGCAGGTTGAACTTATTTTGCTGATTAAACGCTATTATTCACAAATCAATCCCTGCATATCTTTTATTGAAGACAAATAGAAAGCTTTTTAGATATTTAAAGAATATTGTATGAACAAAAATTGAAATCTCAGTGTGTATGAACTGCGATTACTCCATAACTAGCCATTTTACAATATTGACATCCATCAAATCTATTGGCCAATACAGTTGGCATTGCAGTGTCATGTTTGAGGTTGTCCTGCGGTTATCAAGAAATCGAATAAAAATTGGTAAAAAAAATACGGATGATAGATATTCATCTAAAGTATAGATCCAAATTTAGATATAAATTATCTAAATTGGCAATAGATATAAATCTAAATATGAAATATCTAAATTGGTAACGCTGAAGAGAAGTAACCGGAGTAATTCAAAGCCGTGGTTTCGTACGACGGACTGACATTCATTTTACACATCACAAAGTCTGGCACCTTCCAAACATGTGTCTTTGGAACGGACATAGTTTTCTTGAACTTCGAGAAAAGTCATAAAATTTCAAATCTTGTTCAGACTATTGAAACCCCTTCTTAGTGTTTTTAATGTTATCACAAAGTTTCGACCGGTCTATTCCGGCCTTTGTCAGGCGTAAAGAAAACAGGAAAAACCTAAATTCTTTAGAAGATGCCAAAAAATAATTGTATGTACCAACCGGATCATTTCATTTCAGCAACGCTAGATACACAGACGGAACCTAATCTAACACTCATGTAACCCGGCAAAACAATCTATACATTGGGGAGTTATCCAACACCTTCTTCGCCAAACAAAAGAATGTATCAGTGTTGAAATCTATACTAACCTGACCTACACGCGACGCTTGTAAGCTTATATAGGGTCGTAATAGAGACCACGTATAGTTTGAAATTTTCATAGATACAATTCTTGACTTTTTTTTTTTCTTACTTTCCCTTATCGGGAGTACGTATTAGAATCTACCGGCATAGGTCTCTTCAGTTTTTAAGCTTATCTGTCTGAATGGCTAGCACGCGTACAGACCGTACCAATTGAACTAGACCACTGTAAATTGTAACTTTTTCTCCTTATATCCAGGAAAAAACTTTGTTTTTGAAAAATCCGTCCCCTGTATAGGTTTTTGGTGGAGATTCGATTTACAACGTAAGGTAACACTAAATTGGGCCCCATTTTATTAGGCAGTGTTCATGCTCGTTTCCTTTTCAATGCAGACTTTTATACTTATCGTTACCTAACAAAATGTAAGAGAAGTAACTCATTCATTTTCCATTTTTTTGGATTGATTGCCCCCAACACGGCATGCTGTCAAAAGACATTGATTGCATGACGATATCTACTAAGCAACTAACCAGAACTATTTTTTCTTCTTCGTTCATATCTTTTTTTTTCTTCCTCGGATTGAAACCGACAACTAAAGCTGCCAACATAGGTTTCTTCAGTTTTAAATTGTTCTAGTTGGCTATATATATGTATCGCATGTATTGGCCGTACCAGCTAGACTGCCGATAATTTAAACATCTACTCCTTATGTCAATAAAAAAAAAATTTTTTCAGAACTCACCTCAAATAAGTTGTCAGTGAAGAAGGGTCAATTTGCAATGCAAGTTTATGCAAAATCGGTCCCGGCTGCGTCCACGCTTATTTTTGGAAAATTCAGTGATCACCCCTTTTTTAAATTTTTTTTTATTGATCATCCCCATTACATCTTACTACCAAGAGATGTTGGTCACGTGATGGTTTCTATTGAGTGACTATCCAGACCTGTTTTATTTATCCCCGTCTTCTCTCCACAACTCTATTTATCAACATGTCTTTTCTTTTTTTATCCTTTCACCGGCTCTCCTCCAACATTTTCTTTCATTTCCCATTTTTTTTTTTATTCTTTCCTGGCAATAAAATCGATTTCGACATGAACCCATCTGGCCAGAGCAGCTTCATCGCACTGACACGACATCCTGTTGGCAGACATCATACCCTCTATTTGCCCCACCCCCCAACCCTGCTTTCTGCACAATTAATTCACGGAGGAATTCTTCAAGTATTTACCAAAAGTTGCCCCAAGGTTGCACATCAAAACCTTGATTGCAACCACTTCACGATTGGGGCTCGTACACAGAGCGGGGAAAGAAGCTAATTACTGGCAAAGATGTACTCAGCTTCTATACCATCCATACCTCCGAATATCGACCTTCGAGCCGTCTTGTCATATATATATATATATATATATATATATATATATATATATATATATATGTATATATATATAGTGTTGTTGTTTTTTCGTTATTTTTATCGTTTACTCGTAGCGCGAAGGAATTTGGTCATTTTGGTTCTGGGGTTTTCGCGGCTTGATTTTTCAGCATGCTTTGTTTAGTGTCGCTGGTTACATTAGAAACTCTCAACCCAAACTACCAACATCAAGCAAGGTTTCTTCAGTTTTCAAGTTAGTCCTGAGGGTATGCTACAATAATGGTACTAGATGGCTAAATATTTGAACATTTTCTCCATATTATATCTAGAAGAACTTTTCTTGTCACCCCCTCCTCTGCAAATAGGTTTTTGATGGAGGTTCAGTTTGTTGTGTGAGGTAATATTGATTTGGTCTTTTTATTTGTGCCTGACCGCAGCCACGCCTCCCGTTGAAAATTTGGACTTTCATACTGATCACAGTTCAACAAAACGCCAGAGAAGTAATTTATTCAATGATTATCTCTTTTTCCAATGTTTAATTGATCAACCCCAATTCAGCACGTTGCCGAAAGACATTCTTCAGGTGACGGTTTCTATTGAGTGACTAACCATACCTGTTTGTTTTTTTTAATTTGTTTTAATTTTTTTCTCTTCATGAAGTACACCATTTTCAGATTATTGCTCACGGATTATCTTTGCATTTCCCTGATATCTCCATAACACTATTGAAAGGGTTGTTTTTTTTTCAGTGGTTCCCATTTTTTTTTCAAATCACGGCACCCTCAGCTTATAGTAATCTTTTCACGGCGCCCTGAGTCATCAGATACATAGCAATTGCATTGACGTCCATGTGCCTCAGATTTACGCACCAACTCCTTGATGCTTATTAATGTTTATTGAAAGCTTTTCCATATGTATGAAAATGAGGACTACAACTTTTAAATTTTCATTATTAACTCATTATTCTGCGGCACTCCGGGAGGTAAGTGCGGCGCACACTTTGGGAATCACTTGCTTATTGGTGTCTCATTTTCCACCACTCCCTCCGTTCATACCTCAATTTTAACGACTGTGTTGTATATCAGTAGTACTTTTAACGTATATAAATAAACCGCGCCTCTTGTACGTTTGGTTATTGACACTTCTCGAAAATAGGCGAAAATCGCGTTCATTTTGCTGCGTGCCATTATAAAGGTAGCGCACACACCCCTTGTCTCTCCGATACCGTAGTCTCCTATACCTCCCACCAGCCAAACCTTCGAGGACTGTACCCACCATACCATTATTTGTGTCACAGAAAACACGATATTTTTTTCCAGTACTTATATAGAAAAACTGCTTTTTCTTCCCTTTACGCCTTTTCAGCTTCCGAAAGTTCTTTTTTTTTTTTTTTTTTTTTTTTCATAGGAACATTCTGCTCTTAGGTAGCGGGGTATACCTTTATAATATAACATGATTTTGAGGAAAAGGCGAAATAGATTTAATGTAATTCGCATTCACAATGTTCAATAGTTGTAGGAGAGAAGTGTCATAATTTGAATCGTGTAAAAGAAAAAGACCATTGAGGAATGAACATGGTAAGTATAAATTTTACAAATGACATCACTAGCGTCTCTACTGGAAAACATCTAAAATAGGGGAAAAAATTATCTAGAAACATCTAAATTCTGGATAATCTAGTTGTTCTAAACAAACTCTTCAGAATAAGACCCCAAAAGTTGGAGAAAAAAACTTTTCCCCAAAATCAAAAGAACAATTTCAGAAGCGGTGTAGTGGAGTACTGATGACTATTTCCAGGACTGTAGACAAAACAATACGACCAGGAGCGCTGGAACACGCACATATTTTTAAAAGGGATAGAACCTTCACCAACTTTGATGGCTACGGTTGTTCAAAAGTTGAACATTTGTACTAGTGACATTTAAAGCGATTTGATTAAAGTCTAAATACACACCCAAGGGATTATAATCATGCTAAATAACTAAACACCAAAAGCCTCTGGCTAGTAAACAAATATTTAAATGAATGAGTTCCAGAATTCCCAAATGTAAATAGACGCCTTGTTAATAAAATTTCGTTTTTTTCCCCCATTACGTTTTGTTTTTAAAATAAAAACGTATCAAAAACTCTTAATAAACCTACCTAAGGGGTGCGTTCAACTAAGTGTTCAGTAGTTTTCATTTATAGAATCCAGAAGTATATTCAGGTGGTAAGTGCCAAAACTCTACAACAATCACACACACACACACACATATACACATATATGTTTGTGTGCGTAAGACATTTTGAGGAGGAACTATACTTCGCCCGGCACTCATACGCAACCCTGCTCTTACCATATGAGCCAACGACACACCGATTAGATCAGCAAGTCTGAGGATGTACATATATTGCTCATTTCTTTATTCTGCGGTTGTGGGTATATATTAATGAGATAATTGTATTAATATCATATCATCATTATATATATACGCGCGCGTGTGGCGTGTGTGTTAAAATAACTATGTGCACAAATACACACTTTTTAAAAATACAAATTATTCCATGGACTCCAAAGTCTTTTTTCCTGTTTTTCTTATGTTGGCATGTGAATGGAAGTGTCAGTTATACATACGGGCACATACATATGTGTGTGTGTTTGTGTGAGTGTACGTATCTGTTTTTGCGAAAAGGTTATAAAAAAATTACATCTAAAAATGTACTCACACATATATAAATGCATACGTAGACATGTATGTAAACGTACAAATGCACGTAAGTATATATATATAATATATATATATATATATATATATATATATATATATATATATATATATATGTATATATATATGTACACGCACTCACACACAAACACACACACACACACACATATATATATATATATATATATATATATATAATGTGCACATTTTCGCAGCTGTATTTTTTATTATATTCCTTGATTAAATTAATTGCATACAAACTCAGTATCCAGAACTTAAGTTGAGGCCAAGTTACATTTCGGACTCCTAATGTGAAACAAATGAAGAAATTTTTGTTGGCCTGTGAAATTCAAGTCATAGAACACATTTACTTAATAGAATAAACCCATTACTATAATTAACAACTCTCTTAACCACATTCCCTCAATCTTACTAGAACCAAATCAGAATCCCTTGGGTGGCACTGGAGCATTTCTCACCCGCCTTCTTCTCTTTCTCATAGTCTTTAAATACAACATGTCTTTTCAACGACTAGCTTGATCCACATTCTTACTCTGTTGGCTTCTATAATTCTTTTATAGATTTTGCAGAGATCTCCTCCCTTTTGCTTGGATAGTATTTTCCATTTAAGGATCTTGTGGAATTAACAGGCTTTAAGAGATGCTGGGGTTGGTATATGAGAGATAGAGAGGGACCCGATGGCAAAATCACATTTACCCTCGTGTTTGTCTAACTTTGACCAAGATTCAACAAGCTGATGTTTGAGCAATCAACAGATTATCAGTCCACGCAGTCAATCAGTTATATTGACTATTGCTGCAAACCTTAATCACAAGAAAAAGACAAGATATCCCAACAGCAAGAAATATTTACCAGTAGAACAAAAATCTCAAATTATGTTACCCACTCCAATTTTTCATCTTGATTGTTGTTTTCATTGTCAAATTCTAGTACGAAGTCTGGAGTCGTCTTTGCTTTCTTACCCTGGCAGTAAAAACAACAATACAAACAATAATCACCAAAACGAGAGGTGTAAACTGATATGTAAAATCTACGTTCCCCTACAGTGATTAGAAATCACGACCAGCTGATTGCCAGGAAGCTGTCTCACTGATTGAGATAGACTTACAAGTCTTAGATATTAATGAAAATTCATCTTACTCATAGGCAAGGGCTTATTTAGATAAATACGTTTATACAAAAATGTATATTTTCGCAATTTTTTTATTTATGATATATACAATACAAAAGTTGCGTTAATTCTCTCCCATCAGAATAGACGTTGGAGTGAAGTGTGACCCCACAGCAGTCAGGCTTGTCAATATCATTCATTGTTGCACATAAGATTTTTTTTTTTTGCATCATAGACAATATGCTAAAAGTGAAGAATTTATTTACTTATGTAATTGTATTTTATGTACATTAAAAATAGATATAATTCGTAACTACTGATGACTTCAGAGCCCATAACTGCAAAAGTGCTTATCCAAGAATTTCGACTGATTCCTAAGTAAAATTTCAAATTGGAACATGATGTTTCTCAGGCTGCTGATAACGTCAACAAAGTGTTTGGAGCGAATACTACTCCACTGCGAACTGATCAGCGTTGGTTTAATAGGTTTAGATCTGGGAATATGTATACTGATAATGAACCTTGAGGGGAAACCCACATTTGTTCTTGACGAATTTACCTTCAGGGCCTCAACAACAACCGTAATACATCATCTCAAGGAATTGTTGGAAAAATGCGTCCCACATGAAAATAAAATGCTCCATCATCTGTGACATCCGTGACAGACCCACATCTTTCAGCTATTTGGGCATAAGATTTGTGTCATCAAGACTTACAGCATCCCTTCTCCTGCGAGTCGTTAACTTTTCAGACGTTTTCAACATCGTATCACAACAGGTTCAATGATAGGGATTAGTATTAATAATTCGTGATTTAGCTGAATTTGTGCCCATAACACCTAAAGATACGACGTATTATCATTATAGGATCATGGGGAAAAGGACATAGCTTCAAATGGGTCTTATTTTATAAATTATTTATCGGTTTCGTTATGTATATCATCTTTCATCTCCTTATTAAAAGAAAAGACGTTTCATTTGTAATAGCCTTATAGATGTAAGAATCAACAAGCTGACTATCTGTTGCTCTATTCAACTGATCAGGAATACAAAGCAATCGAAGAAACTGCATCAAAATATTCCCTTTCTCTCTTTTATTTTTCTAAAGCCCTTGATTGATTATTGAGATCTTTTATGCAAATCTTACGCTATCTCTTAATCTCATTTTGTGGCGAAGATTGTTTTCCTTTTCTTGGATTTTAAAAGGCACGGGATGAAATAGGTCCCATTCCAAGGTGCATCTGTTAAGTCTTGGTTCATGTTTGGATTTAATGTTGCGGGTTTTCCTGACCACGACTCGAAGCATTGACTTCTTTCTGGGATTGAATTTTAATCAAGAATTCTTGCCACAGTCGCTTTAGCTTAAGTGGCAAAAAGGAACGCGTAAATCCTCTGATCTTGAGGTTCCACCCAGAATGAGGAATTGAATATATTCTTCACCACAAACTTTGGAAAAGTGGAAGTCCTATTCTGAACTGGGTAAGGGAAAACTTCTCAGGTTCTTGTATTTCCCACAATCTTTTATTTTATATACTTGCATTCTACCCATCAAGAATGATCGGATTATTTACGTTTGAATCGTCATCCCTGCCTAGATTCAGTGTATCTGTGCGCTTTCCATAGTGTCAAAATGTCCTCCCCAATCCTCTGCCTGGGATCAGAGTCTAGTATCAGTAATCTCTACCTAAAATTAGAGTGTAGTATCTATGTGCCCATTGAAAAGTGTTACACACACACACGTATGTATTTATATGAATGGACGTTGTCTTTTATTCATGTAAACTAGTTATTCATGCCCCAGTCCCCATGGTATCTCTGGTAGGATTAATTCAACGAATGAAAGACGTTGAAATTCATTGAGAACTTTTAGAGATATTCTGTTGATAATAGATAAACGTGTGAGAAAAACTGAAAAAAATCTCTCGATCAAAAAGTTTTCCTATATCCATCCCTAATCTCGTTTAGTTCTTCCTTACTTCATATTCCACAGTATCAGAAAATCTAATTCTAATTCAATGGGAACTTTTGGAGATATCGTGTTATCAAACAGTTAAGAGTGAATACTTTATACTTCCAACTTAGCATGGCAGAGCTTAAAAACGGGCCTTTATGCGAATCACAATTTTTTGGTGAGAATGGTCTGATGAAATTTCCATTTCATAGTACGTTATTTCTTAATTCTTATGGATTGGTAGCTTATGTCTTTTTTCAGTATTTCAAGAACACTTTGGAATTCAGAAATGTAGGACAGTGTCAATCCAAAAAGTGTATTTTTTGAAAGGGCCGGAATTTACGGTGTGTGGACCAGCTTGCTATAATTGTTATGTAAGATATTTTTCGTCCGTCCTGCGAGACCACGCCTTCGAAGTATCCCGGTGACTTCTCGTCAGTGTTACTAATTTAGATATTTCGTATCTGAATATTTCTTTTAATCCTCTGAGAACCATTGATCCAAACAACTTCAAGCATGACACTGCACCGTCTCGTGTGCTGTGTAAAATATCTGTCAGGTTCAAATGCCAGTTGTTGAATATTCGCGGTGCACGCACACATACAGAGATTCCTTCAGTTGTTGTTGGATGTTTGTCAAGTAATTAGATTTCATTTTCATATTCCTATTTTTGCCATAAAGAGATGAAGAAAATGTTTCATCGTGAAGCTATAATAGCTCTTAGGTGACCCGTTGAGTCAGCCTTTAAGAGAAAATTGGCACAATCTCCTGTGACCAGAATGAACTCGGATTTTTTTTTACGCATTTGCAAATTAATAAATTAATAAATAATTAAGGGAAACAGAATCAGACTTTCAGTATTATATAGATTAAGAAAAACAACAGATGGACCATACTGAATTTTTTAGCATGTTATGGTTGAATCAATTTGTAAATTAAAGTATAAAGTCTCAATCAATTATGAATAAGACTCTGATATGAAATGTACAATATACAAGTATTTTTCCATCATTTGCTAGAATTAATCATGAATAAGTGATTTATCAAGATATGATTAACTTAGCGACATGCCACCATTTTCTGTTGGGCTTGTTGAAAAGATATCCAACAGTCTTTCCCATTAGAAACTGTTAACCACAACTGTCAACATTAAGATAGGTTTCATCAGTTTTTAAGCTGTTCTGGTTGGTTCACTATGTATGTATCTATCACCCGTACAAACCGTGTCAATTGAGCCCCAGGGCTGAAAATTTCAACATTTACTCATTATTATGTCTTGAAAAAAAAGTCTTTTTAAATTGGTTTTTGAAAATCCCCAGCCTAATTAGGATTCTAGTCGGGGAGACAATTTGTGATGTAAATTTATGCTAAATTAGTGATTAATTTTGATCCAGGCAACATTTTCCCTTATTTTTTGTTGTTATTTTTTTTTGTTTTTTTTGTTTTTTTCTTCTTTTGTTTTGTTTTTTTGTTAATTCAGATCCTTTTAGGGATCACTGCTCAACAAACAGCAAGAGAAATAATTTATTCATTCATCACCCTTTTCCCTTATTTTGAATATTGATCATCCCTAACGCGGCATGCCGTCAAAAGACGTTTTTCGCGAGACAGTTTCTATTGAGTGACTAATCAGACTTGTGTAGTATGTTCAGAGTCGTATATTTTCACGGTTTCGACTTTATTCACCGGAAATGGCAATGACGTAGAATTTACGAACATCTTGACTTACACACAGAGCTGCAGAATCAATTAAGTTCATATGCAGAAAATGCAGAAAACAGCACACAATTTTGCATAAGCCATTTTTCATTTGTTAGTAATGTATACTGGTATGAAAGAAAAAAATGTCTCTTGGAGGTAGACGCTGTTATAGATTCTCTTAGCAACCAAGTAGCACACCATTCCAGTACCATTCCGGTTCTGACAATATTAACGAGTTGGCAACCGGATGGAAATCCGGTGATTAAATGTTTACCTCATGAATTCTTTGACAAATGCATTGAAGAAATAAATAAAGAGATCCAATTGAATAAATTCGAATAAGTATTAAAAAAAAAAGAAATGAAAGAAAAGAATTCAGATGAAAGAAAATACTCAAAAATAGCCAACAATGGTGTGCAATTCTTCGTCTAATAAAACAAGCCGGAGAGTCAGTCCATTGATGCTCTATGAAGATAGACTCAGCTTGTTGAATTCGTATACATTGACCTACAGAAGACATCGTGGAGATATGCTTGAGGTGGTTAAAATCATAAACGGTTTGTATGACAGCAAAGCTATACAAAAGATCGAATTGAGGGAAGACAATGATGATTTTGGAAGAACGAGCAGGAGACGTTCAAAACAAATATCCATTCCAAAGTCGAAGAAGGAAGTGTGGAAGAACTATTTTACACAAAGAACTTCACCGGTATGGAACAGTTTAGCAAAGAAACTGGTGGGCTCATCAACTGTAAACACTTAAAAAAAAATGTCCCGAGACAATTACAGGGAGAATCATTCAATGAAGCATGATTATAGGCAAACAAATTGAAAGTACGTAGATTTTCCCTGCATAGAAGTTTTAAACCTTCTTCTTCTTTTTCTAATTATTATCATTAGTAGTAGTAATAGTAGTGGTAATAAAGTGGCTTCCATTAAGAAGCTCATTCCCATAAAAGCTCCCACATTTAAAAGCCCTTTCCAATGAGAGCACCTTCGCTTAGCGCTAATGTAGTAAAATAGAATTTCATTCATGCAGTTGTATTCTGACGTAGTAGAATAGAATTCCATGTTCTGATGACGTGATAATAAAAGGTCACTTGAGCAATATCAGATCCATAGAAGGAGTGGGAGGGAATGTTTCGTGGAGATGGTGTGAGGCGTTCGATTAGTCGATCTGTAAGATTGTCAGTCAGTGATGGTGATCGCTGCTATAGATGTTAGTGCATCTGAAAATAAAAATAATACTTCTGCTACTGATACTTCTGGAGTAATAAAAAAACAATGACAAATATGGTGCCGAGAGACCGAAGAAGAATAAGGTTAGATTTAGATATTTGATTCCGCCAACCGTAGAGAACTTGTAGCTCAATCGGAGGAGCATTTGGTACAGATAACGAGGCTTCCCTGAGGCAAATCGGAGTTCGAGTCTCTCTGCGAGCTTGTTGCTTATTTCCGATGTGCACCTTTTACTCTCTGCTGTATATTGATAGTTTGAGATCTTTATCTAAAGCCCACAAAAGGAAATTAAGATAATGCCAGGTTCGTTATGGTCCACTTGTTCGCCGTATTAATCGAAATTCGTTCGGTATACCCAAAGTCATTTCGGATGGACTCACGAGTAGTGAACTGTCCTGAAAAACCACATCGCTAACAATCGAGCTAATCTAAACAGTCATCCATTCCATCGTACCGTGAAAGGTGCTGCAAAGTTATTTAACGGTCAATTATTATAATTAACATGGCTCACTAGGCCCATCGGAGCTTCATCACAGTCCTGTCAAACCGTATCTTTCGGGGACACGTTCCTTAATCTATCCAGTTCCAGCTTCCCACTGCGCACGACAAAGGATTGGACTTTACCAGTTTTGCATTTTATTTATTGGGGGGGGGGGGATGGATTCATGCTTTTAAGTGAACGCAAGTTATTTGAGCCATAGTTTGATCTTGGCTCGCCGATTCCACTTTCCGCACTGCTAACCACTCCGCTATTGACACCTTCTTTGCCAATGTAGGCGCCATGGAATAATTCTTAACTGAACAAGTGTCAGAATTTGGAATCGGGTCAGGGATGGATAACTCTTATTTTCAGTGTCGCGACAGTAGACGAAGAATTTCTTCAGACTTTTTCTTCTCCTTCTTCCAGTATATATATATATATATATATATATATATATATATATATATATATACATATAATTTTCTTTCCAGAAACCATTTTACATCAGACAGAAACAAATTGAACTAAATTATGTTTATAAGGAATTGCGTAATTGTTAAAAGCGGAGACGGCAGTGGAGAGATCCTGGATTTTAAAATTAATGGAGGGTTTAATATGGTTCTGACTGACTCGTAAATTTCGTTCCCTCTTATCATTAAAATGATACATAGCTTGTCAGAAAAGGAAGAAAAACTAAGTTGTCTCTGAGTTAATTAAGCCGCCCTAATGAGTTCGGTTATTACCATCACTCATTAAAAAACATGCCATAAAAAATTAATTTTCAGAAAAATGATGCAAGCGTGGGGAAAAGGCAAATTCAATTTGCAAATCTCATTATATTCTCTTTAATATTTAATTCTTTTGAAGAGGAAGGAGTAAAGACTGGCCCAGAGCCAACGAATGCCCATGTGGGACGAAACTTGCACTGTCCAGAAGAAATATTAGACTCTCAAAACATAACCTCTGCTGCACCCACCAGTATCATTATCTCAGTTAGCAAGATCCCTTGAGTGAACACATAGATTACGTCTATCTGCACTCATATTTTGTTGGTACTCTTTTTATTTTGCAGTAATTCAACAAGTTGAATAGAGAAAATAACGTAGAACAAACAACAAACGAGCAATCAATATCTTATCTGATTTACAATATCTGTCTGGATTTTTGAGATGAGAAATTATCATTTTCATAGATCTTTTTGAACTTGCATTGGTTGTTTTCATGTTCGCAACGTTTCGATCGTTGTTGTCCAAGATAACCCCCCCTACCCACGAACGCGAACAGCAGAATGAGAACAGTCGACCCCGAGGATCGAGTGAGGGTCTCGATTTGAGATTCTGACAGCTTTCGCATTTGTCACAGATATCCTAAGAAGGCTGTAGTGTGCAGCAGCCGAAACATAGTGGGAAGGTAAACACTCAGAATGAGAGAAATTTGTGTATAATCTGATTCATAAATGAGGAAAACTAGTCGATTTCGTTGATGATATGAAGCTTTTTCAAATAGTGAAGATACAATTATGTAGACATTGATCAATAAAATCAATACAACTTCTTTTCGGGAGGGGGCACACAGAACACCTAACCGTTAGATCACCCATGGGTTATTTTAGGTGAGCGGTTATTTGGGGTCAATTTCTTGTAGGTGAAAATTTCAAACCTTCTATGTTCTAGTGCTCTTTAGTATACATAGTCAGACACTTTTAATACGGAAATTAAGATAATCAAGTCTGAAACATCTGTCAGTCGCTTTATCTGAGACAAAAGAAATTAATATCAGTAGTTGAGCTAAAGAAAAAAGTCAGAAACGTTCAATTATCATCTAGTTTAGTACTCTTCGAAATTGTCTCGTCATTATGTGTGGCAAACTCACGTAGTTCACTGTTGGAATATGTACGTTTAAGGCTTGGGTAAGGTGATATGTTCCATCGCGTGCAGTTGTCACCAGTTGGTCTTCTACTCGCTAAAAAAAAATAGCAGGACAGACGTTAAAATGCTGGTGTTGATGATATAAAAGTGTCTGTATTTTGGAGGGAAAGTAATGGAAATGAAAGGACTGAAGAAAAAACGTTATCATTTATTCTGACTAGCTTTTTACCTCCGCCTTAACTTCCGGTTACTTTTTATCACAACTTTTAATCGGATCGTAATCCCATGGTGACGATTAAACAGCGCCGTTGGAAAGAGAAGAGTTAACCCAGGCTGAGAATCGAACTCACACCTGTTAGCCTAAGGGGTCTATATACGCCTGCAAATATCGGTTATAAGGTGTCAGGCTTAAAGTATCTATTTTATTTACCTTTTCTTGTTAACCTTGATTTTTGCTCTTTTAACAGATAAATCTTCCGAGATATCGATTATGCTTACTTCGATTTCGAATATAACAAAAAAATGGGTGGGGGAGGTTAAATTTTTAACGACTGAATTTTAAAATTTCTAAAAGAATAGGAATCACAAACGAAAACATTGACCAGATTTACATCAGTCGAAATCTACGTTATAATTGATGAAAATGCTATTTTTGTTTGGGGGGAAAAAATGGTCTAATTCACTTTTAGAAAAACATTTAAAAAATCGAGAACGAATTCTATTAATGTTCTATCGCAGTTTTAAAATCAGGTATATATCGCGTAGGAAATTTTGTTCAGAATTGCTAGTGCCTGTTTTTTTATGCTCAATCTAGCAGTTCAAATAATGACCCTGGGCTATTATTTAGTCCATTTTCCCTTACCCAAATTTGACTGTTTTCCGTTTAAACACCCTCAGCGATCTTATGGTAGATCCTGGTATCTGCGTATAATTTTTTCGGGGGGGGGGTGAATTACTTTATGTTTTCAAATTGTCTGCAGGTCAAATTTCAGACAAAAAAGTTCAATAGAAACAAAAACAAATTCGAAAATCTAATTATTCTCTGACTAATGGTCTCTGGTCTTCTCGTTCCGCAATTTAATTGTAACGAGGATGAGACGTTCACTCTCTGATCTGAAAATTTGTGGGAAGCGAATGAAGGGCAGTCAGGTTAATAAATAATTTGAATAAAGGAAATAACAAGAAGAAGCATAACAAGCCTCGCTGCAACAGGGTCAGACGCCACTCCTATCTCTATTTCGACTGTAGATGATTGCCGCAATTTCTGTATTGTATATAGAATGAATAAAAGATCATAAAAATTATATTATTCAGTATACGTTCATTCATCGATTAGAATGAAATAAACCCTTGCGTATCTGTCAGATGAATTTCCGTAGATATGTAAGACTTGTCAGTTTGGCTCAATCGGTAAGAAAGCCAGCTACAACTCACTTGGTCGTGATCTTAAATCACGGTAGGGGAATGCTAGTTTTGATTCCACTAAATTTGGCGAGGATTGTTCTTGGAGTGGAGTTGGACGAAAGTAACGAATATCTTATTTATAAAAGAAAATCAACTTGATTTTTTATGCTTATTCAAATTGCTGAGTTAAGATAATGTATATTACCATCAAAATATCACTAAAATCAATTTAAGATATAAAATACATTTGCACTCACTTGAACATATCTGAGGTACTACCCAAATGTTCGGTGGAAAAAATGATGAAAAAAATTATTCGTTTCCACCCTCTCCTTCGAAGTAATCCCCTTGTGCATGCATACAGCGGTGTCGCCAGAGTTGCTTACGAAGATTTGTGTGGGCTGTTCAAATTTACTGAACTTGTGGGTGGCTCATTGTTTATAAACACATGAAAATTTATAAACGCATACAATAGTGTGAATATAACAATATTTTATGTATACACACGCCTGAACACAAGCACACACACAGAGTGGAAGAGTTTGTTAATTTGTATCCCCACGACTATAAATATGACACGAAGTCGGGATTAAGGTGGCGTCCCACCCGTTCAAAAACCTGCCGACACAAGGTGCAATGAATCCAGAGTCCTTGTGCACGATTTCGCAAGGACGTCGGTCCAAGGTGGACTATGTCCACGGGACGGATCCCGTAGTGCAAGAGTCCCTCAGTCTCGACGTGTGATTTTGCGGGGTCGTCAGGGCAGGCTTGACTTGGCTCACTGGACGGATCCTGTTGATGCTCTCAGGACGAGCCTGAGCATGCTGGTCAGTGATTCCGGGATGAGGAACAATCTCTGACAATGATCAACTTCTCAGCCTGAGGGTGTCCAAGAACAGATACTACACGTCGATCTTAACAACCAAGAGGCAGAGTCTATTTATCTAAATTTTACACTTTCTTAAACTAAATTACAAAAAGTTTTACCATGAAATCGAATATATAAAAATATCAACAAACGTATCGGTGTATATCGGTTCTGAGAAAATATACACAATGCAAAATGCGAGACAAATGCACAATCTGGATGTGACACGAAGTCAGGAGGGAGATGGTGAGGTTTTGGTCCTTTCTAGTCTCAATCAATAACCGTTCGCTTGACAATTGTATTACATGCTAGTCCGTTCATCCGTCTATTTCCTTACTTTTTTTTCACTCTGGGGCCCTAGGTTTTCTCCACCCGATAAATAATGGTGAGAGGCCGAGAAACGAGAGAGAACCAGGAACCAATACCAGGGTCAGTAAAGTTCGTATGCCTGGGTCAACGATTTCCGACGTGGCGTTCATTGAGGAAAGGGGACTGCCAAAATGATCGTAGTTCAAAAGCCGTCACAGTAATTGAATTTAAATAATCTAGATTGGTGAACCAACTTTAAGATGTGGTCACGGTCCTTCACTAAATCATAACAGAAACAAGCTGGACGCCAATAACACTTGATAATGCCCTCACTGCCCTAGCACCCCATACAAGACTCATCACCTGCTCATCGACCATCAGGCTTTCACTCATCACAGACCAGCCCATGATATTTCATCCCTTTTAAGTCTCTAGGTCAGACCAGCTAACCCGGTCGAATTCCAAGAGGTGAACTTGAGGCTACCCAGATGAGGATTTTTTTTTTTTTTTTTTGCTATTCACTACTAAAAACTAGAAAGTATTCGGAGAGCGCACACCTCAGCCCATCCCATTATTGGGGGAAGTGATTTAGCATGGATCCGTCCCTAAATTCAATTACTTCTCACGTAATCTCTTCTTTATCCTCAGATATGAAATTTTGGTGATATTGTGCGTTTTCGACGTATAGCTCCGAAGTATGGGAGGTAATAGTGCATGGACCCGTCCACAAATTGAATCAATTCTATCGTAGTTTATGATCCATACTTCCAGAGAATTTCATAGAAATTCATCGAGAGCAATCGTGTGCACATTCAAAAGCGTTTATATGAATGTATGAGAAAAAAAAACCGGAAAATATGTATATAAAACATTTTTTTGACTATGAGGTTTCACATTTCAAACCACTTACACTCTTGGCGAAAAGGCCTGATCCGAGGTGGGAGAAATGCTCCGTTTGCAACCCCTCCCAGCAGATGGTCAGGATTGCTCTCCCCCCCCCCCGACACACAATTCAAAGCATTTCCAAGGTAGTGCGTGGTATACTTCTAGAAATGTTATTGTTCGTGTATAACGCGCAGGTGTTTTATAGGTATTAAATTTGTTTATATAATTCGATGTGATATACGGTCGATTCAATGACAGGTGAAAAGCCCATCGGTTGTAAATGAAACCAGTTTCTATATGCGATCAAAAGAAACGGTGCAGTGTGTGTCTTTTCAAATTGCTGGCTATTTTCTCTTGGCTCAATTTTCTTGTCACATTTGGGAATCTTAACGGCAGAGTTAACGGACCAAAAAGGAATATCTCTCTCTCTCCCCTTCTCTCTCTCCCCTTCTTTCTCTCCCTTTCTTTCTCGCCCCTTCTTTTTCTGTCTCTTTCTTTTTCTGTCTTTTTCTTTTTCTGTCTCTATCCATCTATCTCTCTCTCTCTCTCCTTCCATTCCCCGCTATCTCGCTCTCTGAATTCTCTCTCAAGTCAATGGCAGCCAGTATAGGCTGGAGGCAATCGGCGAGTCAAGATGATATACAACGAAGATTGCTCTCTCTCTCTCTGTCAGTTACTGGAGGAATGTGTGGGCGATCTCTCCATCCCTCTCTCTCTCTCTTCTTTGCAAGTATTTTCTGTGGCTGTGAGAATAGGAAAGGAATTGAACTAAACAAACGGTGATTGTTCACCGTCTCTCTTCCTCTCTTGAGTCGGTGGCCGTTAGGGGTCGGTGCAACGGGCCACCCTTCATTGTGGCACACGGATATATCTGAATAAACATTCTTTTCACTTGTCCATCAGAAACACTTCCTCCCAACAAAATGATTATCTACTATTTTGTTTATTCTTCCGTTCTAATCCCCGCCACCCCTACACATTTAATCCGATCTCCCTCCCTGTCTCCTCGTGGAATCTAGTCGTATCCAAATCAGGTGAACTTCCACTCCCTGACTACTAAAGTATCATACCGATATGAGATCAGGTAGGGGCAAAGTGAGACCATCCAACCATTGGCGTCTTAATTTAGTGCTTGAATGGCCCTAAAGGAATTGAAGTCATTTCTTGTTTGTTTGGGCTTCATGAGAACTGACTGGATAATGTTTGGGAGGTAGAAGAATACGGATTTAAGCCAATGAATATACAACACTCGGGATGTCAAAGGTTCTTCTTGTATATTCTCAAAATTAAACCTTGTTTAGTCATGCAGATATCACTAAGGGTGAAGAGGTGGGCCATATAGCTGGCTGGGTGAAGTATTAGGTTCTTTCAACACCTATCTTAGCATTATAATTAGTTCATATTTTGGGGTTAAGTCTTTTAACCCCTTGTGATTTGGAGGTCTGGATTATTGTCATGGTTACTATTTAGTAATTTTCGAGATCAAAATCGGGCAACGTTGCTACAAAACAAATCTCTTTGGTTATGAAAATAGAGATTTGTTTCTGAAGGAAAAAATTTACAGTAGATAACAATCCCTTACAAACGGATAATATGTTACGACGTAAATATTCATGAACAATAGATAAAAATATGCACTTGAATCCATTTTCCTGCAAGCCTAGTCTGAAGATGTATTTCAAGTTATTTGATTATTTCGATACTGAAGCTATATCATTTCGTTCCAAGACGATACAAATTTGTTCGTGTGCGACAGAAGACATCAGGCAACTCTGGAGAGTAACGGTTACAAGCACAAAATCTGCGAATTGAGTTCGATCTTCCCTCTGAAGTTGCTTATGCGTCAGGTATCTTGATACAGCATCAGGAATGGATGAAGGAGTACTTGAGTAAGCCACTCTTTCGTCACTAACTTATCAACCAAAAAAAGCCGTTACTCCCATTGTCAACCTAGACAGGGGCCGATAAGAACAGATTACGGTCATTTTGATGTGATTAAAACATACCTTTGGATAGAAGTTTGGCGACTTTCAAAGTTGGTGAAAATAATATATCTCCATGTCAAGGGAACATTCCTTACATATAACAAAATATCTGTTTTTAAAGCAATAAATTGATTTTTTTCTTCATTTTATTAGATTATTTATGGTATGATTCTATATTGTGCAATCTATCTTTTTTCATTATATAATAAAAATCATTTTATATATTTCTCAGTTACATCTAAGAAAAAAACGAAGATATTTGCCTTATTATGTTTTCTCAAAAAAATATACTTCTAAAATCAGCTCAAAGATTTATGTCCGTTTGACAAGAGATGTGGATGCAATAATTTTACTAGTGATCGGCATGAGGATTTTATTCCCTGAATGTCACGTTGGTAGTTTTCTTACCACTGCAGGACTTTTATTAAAGAAGAGTTTTGATTTCAAGATATTTCATTGCTTGGGCTTTGAGCCCTAAATCAAATACCTTGCATTATTCTATCTTTCGTTATCTTTATTTTCACGTTTATTACTGTCCCATATTCGAAAACTCGAAAGGCGAGCATGCATATGTGTACGGGGTTAGAAGCTGTAAAAATTCGAAGGAAGAGATTGCGAGTTTACAATAGAAATTAAAAGAAAAAAATTTTAATGGTAACAATAAAAGAAGGCTACAGAATGACGGAAATCAACTTTTAAGAGAACAGAATGTAAATTTGTAGGAAAAACAATAATCTGTGAATTGAAACTGTCAGAAATTTGTCAGGATAATGAGTCCATTTACTTGGACGCCATAAAGAAGGGATAAAGATGGGAAGGCGGGGAATATTTTCTGTGTGTTTGTTTGTTTGTTTGTTTGTTTTTCTTTAATGAAGAACCCTGAGGAAAGGGGACTTCAAATTTCAACATCAATGGAAGAGAGGGAAAAAACTTTCTCGCTATCACCCTCTCTCAAATACACACACACACACACACACATATATATATATATATATATATATATATATATATACACACACACACACACTTATGTATGTGTGTATATGTATGTATATATATATTGCGTTATATTGAAACTATTTGAAATTATCAGCCGTTATCACACGGTGAATGTATCATTCGACCAAGACAACGTAAATAGATCAACTAAGGTAAGAAAACTGGACTGCTGCAGGAATCGAACCTGCAACCGATAATTATCTGCGTTGAGAGAAATAAATAGAGCAAATGAAGACAGGGAATAAACTAAATGAGATTTTTGAGTTGAAGTAGTTATTTGAGCCCTCGCATTCCAGGCAGATGTTTAGCTCAATGGTAAGAGCAACGCTACTTTGATGCAGCTACCCTTTCAGTCGCAGGTTCGATTTTCTTTAATCGTATATTTTAAGAATTACAAGAACAAAACTTTGCCGATAGCTGATGAATGCGTTAGGTAAGAAATGTCAACATTCGCCGGGTATATATCCAAGTAATTCTCATTTTTATACATTAATAGCTCTATTTACTGTGTTGAATATTGAGCACATAACAGATGAGACCTGTTTCCTATTTCTCTCTTCTGGTATTCTAAAATTAAAAAAAAGGACTATATACATATATATATATGAGCTGAAACATTCATCAATGCCTTAAGAAGACGAGAGCTTCCAGACTTGTAAAAGAGTCCCTTCACTCTTGACCCGTTATAGGAAAAATGTTTTCCCGTCACCTTTGAAACTTTTCATATCACTTTTGACTCCTCCACGGTGGGGGAGGATTCACTTTGACCTCAAAAAGGTGGAAAAGTTTCCTTCATATTTGACCTCTCAGAGAATTACATATAAACACATAAGATATGTTGATTTTATATATATATATATATATATATATATATATGTGTGTGTGTGTGTGTTTGTGTGTATATATAGTCATCTACAGACAGCTGTTTTGTCGTACTACGACTCTTCTGTGTGGTTATAGACTCGATATATATATACATATAAGTGTGTGTGTGTGTAATGAAAGGAAAGTACGGGTCCAGTTTAGCATTATAGTTACATTGTAAATAGAGACCCTCTCTAAAAGCATTTAAAAGAAAGCTTTCGCACTAGGTCTATTCAGTAGACATTCCAAATCTGGTTATGTTTCGCCCATATTCAGGTGGTTCCTATAGCGGGACAAACAGACTGACTGTGTGACACTTTTCACTTATACCCTTTCCCCTTACACAGCACATATATAAATCCGACAGAATGTTTTGGAAAGGTTGACAATGTAGAAAAAAGAAAAACACTTGAGACTACTAAGTGCAATTTGAATTTTTTTTATGAACGGTGTCATAGCTTGCATACGTTTCAACCATAGTTCTGAAGAATCTTAAGGTCAACAAGTGAAACGTACGTTTAAATATGAAAATTTGGGAAGTGCTCAGTAGTCTCAAGTCTTTTCCCTTTTTCCATATTGTCAACATTTCCATGACATCTCCCACTTTTATAATTTTAATTCAAATATGTTTTCATGATTTATTTGAATATACAGGTTTCTCCTGCTATACAATATTATAGCGTTCCCGTAGAAAGCCTTCCGTTAGCTAAGAGGCAACGAAAAGTGAATATAATTTGAAACCAGTAACAACCCCAAATCCTAACCCTAATACTTCTGTACAGAAGCTCCTTTAAATTACGATCCCTTTTTTACCCTTGTTAGGAGAAGCGATGAGAAGCAACAATAAGCAACTAGAAGTGAAGTAAAGATATCATTTACTTTCAGAATAGAACGTTAGTCGTGAAAATAACGATAAGATTAAATAATTTCTTCAAATATAAAAACCGAAAGAACAAAAAAAAAAAAAAAAGAAGCCTTGCCCCCTGTCGAATAGAGGGGGATTAAGTCTGGTGAAAGACAATCGAAATGAAGCCATTGGCTGCATCAATTGCATCGTACACGATCATTTACGAACTGAATCTATAAGCTTTACAGAAATATTCAGTAATAACAGAGCAGCAAACATGGAGAATTTCGGAATTCTTCGACTTAATCACCGTAGACCTGTATACAAAATTAGAAAACATCAACCGAAACTGACAACATAGGTTTCTTCAGTCTTCCTATGAGTGTACGACACCTACAGGCTTCACCAATGAAGCTATAGGACTGAAAATTTCAATATTTATTCTTTATATCTAAAAAGATTTCCCCCCTGAATAGGTTTCGGGTAGGTTGGAGATAAGATTTGCTATGTAAGTTTATTCTAAATTAGTTCCTAGTCGTTTTAGTGATCGCTGCCCAACAAAAAGCGTGAGACTTAGCATTTATTGATCACTCCTTATTTCCAATTTTTCAACTGATCACCCCCCCAAAACAGCATGCAGCCAAAATACGTTGGTCAAGTGATGGTTAATATTGATTGATTAAACAGAACTTTGCTTCCCTTTGCTTCTCGTATTCTCCAGGGACCACGATTCTTTTTCTTTATTTCATTTGCTTTAATCTCCCCTTGATATCTTTTCCTCACCATATTCTTTCGTATTCACTCTTTTTTCTTTCTCATTTTTCTTTTCTCTTCTTCTTCTCTCCTTTCACTTCACATTTTTGTTTCTATTCCTTCCTCCTTCTTTTTTGACCCTTTTCTGATCTTTTCCCTTCTTTCTTTTTCATTGTTTCCTTGTTTGTTTTTTTTCTTTTCCTTTCCAGCCTTTTAATACAACCTCACTTTCATTTTCCTTTCCTTTCTTTCTCTCTTTCCATCTCTCTTTTTCTCCAATTTATTTTATATTGTCCTTCTCCTTTTTTGCTTTGAAAAAAATCCTCCATTTCCCATGTCTCTCCGATTTTACTCTCTCTCTCTCTCTCTCTCTGCATTCGATTTCTCTCTTTTTTTATTCTTATCCTATTTGAATCTCCCTTCTCTCTCTCTCCCTCCTTCCATTTCTTTTGAGCTTGCTTCCTTTCTTTCTCTTTCTGTTTTTTTTCACACAATCTCTTCTTATTCTCTTTCCTCTTTATTATTCTCAGATTTTCATTCCTTCTCCCTATTTCTCTCTTTCATTCAATTTCTTCCTCCTTCGAAAGCATTTAGGACATATCATATTCACATTTGAAAGACAAAAATACAAAATAAACCATTAAAATCAAACCCCATGTGAAAGAAAGAAGAAGCCGAGCCATAAAAACGGTACTAAAATGAAATGGCTTGTCTACTGAACACCGTTGGCAAATTATCCTTTGTTCAACAAGATTCAAGGAAACAACAATATCCTGACATACAATGTCCCTACACCTGACAAACTTCCACATATAATACTGCCACCTAGGTGAATAACTTGTTTCCTTTTTATACTGTGTTTTTCATCTCTCTCTCTGTCTCTCACTCTCTCTGTCTCTCTCTCTCTCTCTTCCAATATCTGCAAACCAGTGATCAGATCAGCCTGCCTGTGTTGTTAAAATTGCAGTTCAAAGAAAATGTAACATGGGTGACAAGGTTGACCAACAAAAAACAAAAACAATATGGGGGTTAATAACCCTCCCAAATTGGGTACAGTGTGAATGACAGTTATCTGTCTTGGATCAGGGAACTCTTCATGCTGAGGAGGCACATAAATTTAACCAGCTGTCTTGTTCTTTGGAAAAACTTTCAGACGACTTACTGGTCGTGCGTAGGATGCTGGGTGTAAAAAGAAACGTTGGGATGTGGTAGCGGCGAAGATGGAGAAAGGGTTGGGGATAGGATTTTTTTAAACAGTGCTACTTTGTGACAGTCTGATGGGCATTATCCTTTTTACAATAGCAAGGAAGTAGAGAAGTTTTTTGTTTTGTTTAAAAAACAAAAAAAAAACAAGATGATATTCACAGGAGAAGTAATATTGGATGGATGAGAGCATCGGGCCATCTTTTCTTTCTGGGTGAAGTTTTATTTTGGTTTATTTTTACAAAGAAGGAAACAAAAGCAGTGAATGAGAACAATGGTTGTTGGAGGCTTACAGAGATAAGAAGAGGTGGGTTGTTTAAAAACTGAGAACTCCCAGACTCAAAAAAGGGGGGATGAAAAGATAAGGGCGGGTGGAGAAGTTGTTTCGTTGAATATAACTTTGTCAGCCATTTTCCAACTCGGTTAATTTGTCATTGTACGTTTTGAAATAGGGCGTTGGATATATCAGAAGTTCTGTGAGTCCGTCTATCAAAAACTATTGAAAAATGTTCAAGTTTGCAGTTTTTATTGTCAAAATAATTTACGCTGCTATGATATAGGATTACCAATCATCGTATAACGAATAGACAACGTTCTGATATTCATAGTAGTCTGATCTCAATCAAATTCTGTTCAAATAATCTTTAGGTAAAACATTTCATAAAAACAATCTCTTATTCTTTAAGCTCGCTGCTTAGTTTAGTAATGACTGCTGGCATTGTTTTAAGAATATATAAAGCCATATTGTTCAAGTTTCAAGTAAAATTCAAACGGTGTTTCCATTTTTTTTTCTTTCAAGCTACAAATAACTTGAAGAACTATATGAGAAGCGAATCTGAACATAATAGAATTAGACCACCAAGAGGTAAAAAAAAGGCTTTTCGTCCAAAAATTTTCAAACAACCTTTTTTTAGATAGGGCCCAGTGGAGTACTGATGCCAATTTTCAAGTCTGTAGACAAAACAGTATGACCACAGTGTGTTCCAGCACTCCTGGTCATATTTATCAAGATAGAACCCTTCGCCACCTTTGATGGCTACAAGATGTTCACCCCCTCACCCGTCTAACAAATTTCAGACGAGAATGATCAGTTAAATTTTGTCTAAATTTCCAAAAATGAAATGTTATAACTATGCCTTGATTCTCTCAGGAGAGTTTCCTCATCTTTAATGTCTTGTTCACTGCATCTCGGACGCTGTATTCTACGGTCTTCTTCCGGTCTAAATTCCTGAGATGAAGTGTCGTTATTATTATATATTGATTATTTCACTTGCTTTTTTTTCCATAGTCAAAATTGTAATTATCTATTAGGATTGTTTTTTCTACTCGAGTTATTTACAAAGCAGACCGCTTGTGATCCGACACAAGTGCCCTTATAATGATATGTAAATCTAAGGGAAATTCTTCCCTTTTAAGATTGGATACAGTTGAGTATTTCATAAAATTTTTGCCAAACTCCCAAACTGGTTGACTTTATTTTCATACCGTAACAAGAGCAATTGTGCTCAGTAATAATGACCCAGGTAAAAAGTGTTTCCGCCCATTAAAACCATTGAAAAATGTTCAAGTATGCAGTTTTCATGGTCAATTGAATTGACCCTTCTACGATATAGGATTACCAATTTTGTATAACGAATAGACAAGCTTCTGATATTAATTACATCGTATTTTAACTCGTGATCAATATTTTTTTCAAATAGTTTGTTTTTAATAAACATTTACTGAAAATCATTTTTTAACATTTTTCAGACTTAATTGAATGAAATCGCAACTGTTAGATACCGATTCGCTGAAATCATTTTTTTCAAAAAAGTATGTCAAAGACTTTCTAAAAATCTGTGGGTCCATCTAATCCAACAGTAAAAGATCGATTCAATAACGTTTGAAAAAAGGTTAATTCATGAATCGATACACGATTCGATATTTATTTTAATAAACTATTCATTTTAGTTGGATCATTTGCCCCTTAATTTCTCTACATGAACTTTCTTTACTTGGGCTATATTCACCGAGGTCATCATTATCAAATTTAAGAAGTTCACATCCCTTACCTCCTGTCGTGCTTTGAACATACAGCCAACTAATCACCAAGAAGCTGCCTTACTAACTGAACTAAATTGTCAAGTTTTAGATATTAGTGAAAGTTAATCATACAGATATGCAAGGGTTTTATTCATACGTTTATACCAAAAAATGTGTATCTTTGGATTTTTTTACTTATCAAGTATACAATAAAGAAGTTGTAGTCATCTCCTTCTGTCGGAATCGAATTAGAAGTGGAGTTTGATGCTACGGCAGCCAGTCTTATCTCTATAAAATTTACTTCATTAAGCAGTGAATTATGTAGCGTTTTTTTTGTTTTTGTTTTTTTTTTTTCTTTTGATGTTCTCTGAGATATCAACTGTCTTAAACGTTTCAGGACGAGCCCATTATGGTGCTTAATGCCTAAATTAAAATGTCCCAGATACCTTCTGAAAAAGATATACGGGACATATATATCCCAGCTGTCATGAAAACTTCAGGGTATATATGTCCCAAGAGTCTCGAAATGGTTAAGTGAGATGTGCCATTACAAATGCTAATACTGAAGATATAATAAGGTTGTGAATAAGCACAGCTAGACATGCTGAAGAAACTAAACCTGACTTTTGAGACAGGCGTGTCGTCAGCCAGCCAGAGTTGTTGGGGCGGGGTCCAGCTGTGACTGGAGGTGGTAATGGAGGACAGACGGACAGACTGAATTGCACATCTTCAAAACCCAGGGAAAGAAGGAAGTGTGGGAAAGGTCCTCGCCACTGTTGCAACATCTGGAAAATTCAGGCCATAAAACAAAATTGGATACCATAAATCTAACTCAAGCCGGACAGCAAATAAAGATTTATTGTCAAAACAGAGACAAGATAATTGACAATTTGTTGCAAGTTAGGATCAATGACCGTGATAGCCGTATGGCAGACTTTGATTTTCGCCTTGCGCACTCCACTGATAAAGTCTCAATGCTTCTCCTGACCCTCAACTATGGACACGGTCGGGCTGGCCTGGTCGAGTGTAATATCTTTTTCTGCATTATATTTTGTAATGCATTTTAACTGATTCTTTGTCCATCTCGGGCAATAACTTTAATTTATTTCCCTAACCAAGTCAACATTCTCTACTAATTTATTGACTATAGCATCTTAGGCTTCTTCATAATAGGACAACAATATAATAATGCGAACGTCTAGGACTTGACCATGCAGACCAATTTCTCGCCGGAAATTTCAACTTTTCCTTCATTGTGGTCTGTAATGTATTTTAACTGAATCTTCGTCCATCTCACGCTATTACTTTAATTTATTTCTCTGACCAGGTGAACAGTCTCTACGAATTTATTGGCTATAGTGTCTTAGGCTTCTTGATAATGGAACGACAATAGTAATAATAATAATAATGATAATAATGCAAATGACTGTAACTTGAACATGCAGACCAGTGTCTCATCAGAAATTTCACACATCTCCTGAAATCACTGCAGCGTGAAATAAAGAATCCAGTTTGCTATCATTTTTTTTCTTTCTCCCAGGAAGTTAATTCGCACCACGAATTCTTGGAGCTTCTAGGTTGCATCTCGTACATAAATTACGCACAGATTTTCCCCGCTATCCGAAAGAGCGTTCCTATGAAAGAACCTTTTGTAAGCCAAAATGAAGTAGAGTGAAGAAGCGATTATCATACATGAGAAATGTTTGAGCGTTGCCAAACCTCACAAATTGTGATGATGTTATACTCGGCTGAGTCGTCGAAGCTTAGCTGCAGGGACAGGAGACCGGAGTGTTAGAGGGTATGCACTGACTCTATAACGCTTCGTTGAAAAACAGACGTTGAACATTATTTTCTCTTTCGACCTATTTTCGAGAAAGCGAGATTTAACTTAGAGGAAACTTTAGACAAGCAGGAGATATCCAGGTAGCTAACAAAAAAAAAACTTGAGGAATTACACAAGGGAAAAATTAGCCTCACATATTATTTCGACCATTTCCTTCGGCAAGGTCGCTGTTTGCATAGTGACTCAGAAAAATGTTGCGGCAAAAGTCCGTACTACCGGTCGGTTTGCGTACGCTGTTGAAATTATCCGGACGACCTTCTGGTAGCATCCCGTAATGACGCCATATATTACTAACGTGGATCAAGACAACACAAAAGACGAAACATTTTAAATCAGGGGAGTTATTGTACGATGTTAGGAGTAGGAGACGTATATTGCACCAATAAAAGTTATAAAGAATGACAAATCATCATACAGTTATGATCCAAGCCCGGTTTATTGTCCATCAAAGTTAGAAAGCACATTGTCCATGGCGTAGATATTCAGCTATCTTCAAGTAATCTGACTCGTCAAGCATATTCCATCAACTCCAAGATACCCATAATCAAGCTATATAGACCTTAGAGGTGGGTGAATCAACTCCTGAGCTGTTTGAGGGGCTATAATGTCACATACCAGTGTTTATTATGGGTATCTCGTTTCTCTTCGGATTCCACAAATATTTTTGAAAAAAATCATTATAGATTTTATATATGAAGATATTTTGTTGTTGCTCCTCTTATTCTAGCACCTGATTGACGTTCCTTGGCCAGTGAATTTTATGAGCAATAAAAAGAAGAAATGTCACCGTCTTGATACTCTGATCCCGGGCAGAAGTGTCGAGACATTTTTAAATAATCCTGTCATTTTTGACGGGTACTATGCTATATATATATATATATATATATATATATATATATATATATATATATATATATATATAGTCTAGAAAGTTTTACATCCTTCCCAATTTGGGGGAGGGGGGCTGGATCCCAACAATAGTACCATAATATCAGAGTATATGTACCATGATAACAAAGTATAGGGGAAAGAGGGAAAAACACTGAAGAAAATTACATAAATTGCATTGACAGATATTGGGACATGGGTGACCAAAGTGACACAAAATAATCTCTTGAAAAAGTTTTTTAATGTTTCGTGTTTAAAGCTGTAAAGTTTTCTCGATTGATAGATGTATATAAATATATATATATATATGTGTGTGTGTTATCCGACAGAATGATCATAAATTGCGTTATATTACACAGAAACATTTCTTAATACATAAGAGTCGCTTAAAAAGAAGCGAATAGACCGAGAACAGACGAGATGAGAATTCGGCGTGAAAGCACTTATTTGGGCCATTTTACTACCGGCATCTGTTTATCTCAATGGTAAGAGCATCGCTACCTTTGTGCGGTCACTCTATTGGTGGCAGGTTCGATTCCTGCTGCTGCACTATTTTCTTTAATTGTTTATTCATTTTACACTGTCTAGGGCGAGAGATATTTTAACCGTGTAACGACGGGAGATCATCACAAATGAGTTACAACATAATTTGACGCAATTAGTAATTCATTCTGTCGGTCCAAATATACCCATTTCTCAATACATAACTGTCGCGTTGAAAGAGACAAATACAATGCTAATTAGCGAGATGAAAATTTGGTGTGAAAGCATTTATTTGGGCCTTTGCTAATATATGTGTGTGTGGGAAATTTGAATATGATTTGATGTATAATAATACTCTGTATCATAAATATTAAAATATAATAATTTTACCGCATTGACTTAAGGGATAGAAGTTCGTTTTGCAGTGTAAATTGAAGATAACTAGGGCAATGCCCGTTTCAAATGTTCATGATTGCAAAGGTGTGGACTTAATCGTATGTTGAGCAGCCTGCTATAGATTATCTGTGAAATAATTTTTCGTCCGTTCTACGAAACTACAACTTTGAAGAATTTCATTCATAAAAAACATGCAGATCTGTAATCATTGATTTGTTTATTCATTTTGATTAGATATCCTGAGAACCATTTATCCAAACAAATTCAAACTCAACACTGCACTACCTTATGTGCTGAATAATATCTTCGGTGAATGCCAATTTCGTACAATGGTCAGTCGTCGAGTTATCGCAGTATACGGACGAGCACACTTACTTTTTCTATAATTGTCTTCAGAAAACAATACAAAGTATTAACAATAAATTAAAATACAATAAGGCGTGAAAATTCTCCTAACAACATAGAAAAAGATAACACAGGAAATAATACTTTGATATAACAAACATAAGAGAGTAGCCTTGGGTCAAACTGAGCTAACCTTGCTTAATATCCTTAATATAAAAAGCAAAAGAAATATTTACCATAATGAGTTTATTCTACTGGACAAAGTTCTGTTTCGGTGACCCTAGATATATATTAAAGTATTTTTTTTTCCTTCTTGGAAAAGTAAAACATCGAGGAAAGTAACTTTTAAATCCTTTTCCATCCACATTCAGAAACCGAATTTCACAGAAGAAATCTACTAAAACAGAAAATCCAAGCAACAATGATAACCTTGCAAACAAATTATTCCTTACAGTCACTGAAAATAATCAAATAGAAACGTTTGTAAATACACGCACGAAGAAAGATAGTGGGTAAGCATAACGTAATTTTTGTATCCCGTTACCTTGCTCATGGAAAATATTTAAATAATGATGAGAGTAACAAAGAAACTACAAAGTACTCATAGTGCACTTACCACTGCGTGTGGAACCGCCTAAACAATGTAATCATTTATTCCATAACTCATTGCCCATCTTCCACAAAATCTGATTAAAATTCGTTGAGAACTTTTGGAGGTATTGTGTGGTAGGAAAACATAACTACAACACAGAGAAGATAACTGTAAATGGATCAGCCCCAAAATTTAATCACTTCTTTCCCTACCCTATAATCCTACAATCCACGAAATCTGATAGGAATTCGTTGGAAACTTTCGGACGTATCTCGTGGACGGACAAGGGCGTTTACATAAATCTATGGAAGAAACGGAAAATCACTTCATCAAAAATCTAACCAACTTTCCACACGATTTCATTGTAATGCATGGAGCACTTTCGGAGATATTGTGTGAACGAACTGACAGACAGACGCAACTGGGTACATATGCCTCTCCAATTTCGTTGGTAGAAGTGATAAACAGAAAAAAGCACAAATTATTCGTACCTCATAAAAAAAAATAACAAATGTGTGTATACAGGGTTGATGCTAATGAATAAGAAGTATTTAAACGTTGACCAATGTTTGTTTCCATAAGTTTACGTGGGCCTCATTTTTCTATCTTCTGAAATGTTTTATAAGGTTTGTAGTACCAGACAGTAAATCTCTGTTTGCCAAGTGCTCAAATAATTCTTGGTTCAACTCAACGGTTCAGTGGCTATTTCACTGTCGTTTCGTTTGAACTTCTCTCTTGATAAGGTTATTCACGGGAAAGACAAGGAAATACTTGAATGTTTAACCGAGCAAAGAGCCCTTCTCCAAACCTCAATTCTGTACTTGAACCCTTGATGCACTGACAGCACTTTCAAATGTCACACATTTTGTTGATTAATTTTAGACCTACGCGTCTTGGTGGTGCTTGGAAGTCCAATATTAATTTCTTTATCATTCAGTGTTAGCTGTCTTTATATGGCCCTCAAGTATAAATTAAAACATAATATTAATTCTACTTACCTCTTTGGTTTAACGTGACGTGATAGATGAACAGGGAAAAGTTTACTACCCTAAATTAGGAGAGGTTTGTTCTTGTTCTTGTTTTACTGTGGAAAACCAAATCAACTCCAACTTGGATGGAATCTAACCAAAACATCAAAATCTAAAGCATCAGGACATAATGTGTTATAGAGGTCTGCAGTACTTCCCGGGAAGCAGAGTTGTTAACTTTGTTTGATTCTTTTCGGCTAAACCTCTCCCCAAAATATCTAAATCAGTTCAACTTTCGGCTAACTTTATGCCTAAAATGTTTTATAGTAATTTAAACCTAATTCGCAAATAAAATGACAATATACCAAGACTCCAAAACAAATGATTAGTAAAAATTGTGTTTACTTTAATTTAACTCACCAGATTATCTAGACAATTTTTTGAGAGATATTTTAGTATATGACTCCAAAAATACTCGCAAACAAAAGTTAAGATTCGGTTTATCGAGTAAAATAAAATAAAGGAAATTATGAAAAAATATTTTTCTTAAGTAGTTTGATTTGCCTCTGATCTTCAAAAATGGTTGAAATCGGCTAAATTATTCTGACTTTCAGTTAACTTTGTGGTTAAAAATATTAAGTATATATGCTTTGAGTTATCAGATTCAATTCTTTGTACAACTAATTATTTTATTTTAATGGCCAGATTTTCGGCTATTGCAAATTTTAATTGGATAAATAGGGAAAAGTCGGTTAGATCTAGCCGTAAAAATAGCTGATTTGGCATCCCTGTTGGGAAGTATGAGCGTAATGTTACTGGACCTTTTGTATACACAACCAATTAAATAGGGAACCCGGTCTCAACGTTCTCCCACAACTCTGTCATGTTTCGTCACTGACAAAACTGAGAGGGTGAGAAAGAAATTGATTTTGAAAGGCAACAAAATTACTGAGTTCTGTAAGCAAAACCATTAAAACATACTTACGTTCCACGAATCTCGAAGCCTGTCTTTCAACAAGAACCTTCTTAAATTTCACACTTATTCAGTCACTCTTTGCCGTTGACGTTTGGAAGAGTAATGGTTCCACTCTCTCAGCTCTGTTAGCTGCATCCAAAGTTAGCCCGGAAAGTGTGAGTGTGTGTGTATATATATATATATATATATATATATGGGTGGAAGAAAACTCCCGACTGGAATTTTTTTAGGATTCCCTGGTTAATCCTAGTGGAAAAGTTCATGGATAAATGTTACCCATAATTTCTAATAGGGAATGAATTTTTATCCATCCTCTCTGTACAAAGTGGGTGAGAATTCACACCCCTTTTAGAAATTATAGATAACTTCAGTAAATACTACTACATTTTCGAGAAAATTTCGTTAAATTAATGAGTGATTCCCAACAGGGAGTTTCTTATCACTCACCATCGAATTGCATGAAACAAAATATTTTTTGTAATTGCCATCTGGATTGAATATATATATATATATATATATATATATATATATATATAATTTGTCGCTGATGGATTTCGTTGGTCAATCCACCTTCCTATCATGACATAACGATTACGTCATTGAGACCCTTAAGACTTTATGTCTGATTGCATATTAAAACAGTCGAGTTGAGTTGAGATTTGAAAAAAATAAAAATTAGGATGCTTGAATAATTAAAAGGGAAATTACCCAATAAAAAAGCTTTAGGCTCCTTAGTGTCGATCCAAAAAAATAACCCCGTCATTTTTATGGGGTATATATATATATATATATAGAGAGAGAGAGGGAGAGTCATATGAATTTTTTCATATTGTTATGCCGAAAACGAATAATTCTTTTAGTCAATGTTTATATATAGTCCCAAAGTATCTACGACCGTGTGTCACACAAGTCACTCCTAATCTGATCAGTTTTATTTCAATGCGTTGTCTTAAAACTGTTCATTATATATTTTTAGATTTTTGTAGCGTGTAATTTAGTTTCATTTGAATTTTCATTCTTTATCATGGATTTCGTCAGCTGTTTCACCATAGCTCTGTTTCGGTAACACTGAAAAACAGAACAGGTCCTTACTATGGTCATTTCCATTATATTCATTGATATCTCTATGAATATAACTACTCCATAATGTCAATTGTTTTGAAGAAGAACATGTTCTGTTATCATTCTGTTAGTATGAATGCAGGCAAACGGTAAAATTATTTTACAAGTATTTATTAAATGCGTGTTACAGATGAACTCAGGTTAAATTTGGATCAGAATTCTGATTTATCTTAATATCAATTTAATAAACTTTCAATTGTGAATTAGTAATTACATGAATATAACTATTCCATACCTATCAAGCTTCATTTCATTCGGCATATCTATTCTCAGTTTGGCCCTTAAGATTTCTTCTCTGCTTAGTTAATCTTTGTCCTCCTCTTTCTTTCTTTCTATCACACACACATATACGCATCACCTCTTCAATCAGAGACTATATCATCCTCCCTTCCTCTATCTATTTATCGTTCTCTTTCCCTCTCTCTCACACTTTGCTTATTCAGTCACAAACTCTGTCATTTTCTCTTCCAGGTTTTTTTTTACGCAAACGAACATACATTGTTTATTCAAGATTTCTTTTCTTCATCATTCTCTCTCTCTCTCTCAAACGCACACACGCATTCACTGCTTTTCAAACCTTCTCTTTCTCTCCATCATTTTCCACTCACACTCAATCACAAACTCTCCCTCTATCATCTTTACTTTGCTCTCCCTCTCTCTCCTCTGTCATCCAATCGCATACATCGCTTATTTCATCACAAACACTCTTGCTTAATCATCCTCCTTCTCTGTTACTTACTCATATTAGTTAATCATAGACTCTCTAAGCCCCTCGCTCTTTATCTCTGGATAATTCTCCTCTTCCCTCTCCCCTACACGCATACACAAGGAGATATGCATTGCTAACTTGAGACTTGTTATTATAGAGCAAACTGTTTTGAAACAACACTCTCCGACGTCTTGTGATAGACAGAGTCAGAAGTACTGAAATAAAAAAAAGAACGAAGACATGAAAATGAGAACCGATCGAAAAGAAAAAATGAAAGAGAGAAAGAAAGAAAGACAAAGCAACGAATGAGTTCTGATGGGAAGAGGGAACGGGAACAAAGTGAAAAAGATAATGTTGAAGTCGAGAAGGAAATAAAGAAGAAAAAAGTGTTAAACTCGAATCATGGAAAGAATTCGTCTTTTGGATTTCATGATGGGAAAAACATATGACCAAAACAAATTACAATCTTTTTTTTTATTTTTTGGGAAAAAAGTCTTTGGAGGAATAAGTGTTCCAAAACATTTCTTCTGAACTTTTCCCTTATTTATCTCTTGCTCTTTATTTTATTTTACTCGGTCACCCTTACAGTTGGCTTTTTTCCCCCTTAAATTCATTCCTTGTCTCCTTTGGAGAGACGTGGATGGCATAATGGTTAAAAGCACGGAGAATGGAAACGGGGAACCAAGTTCGAAGTCCGGCTGGAGTTTGCATTCACTTCGCACTGGTGCTCTTGGGAAAGACATAAATCTATTTCTCCCCCTAGCTTTGGTTAAGAAGCCGGATAGTTGGAGCCCTTTAGCACTGTGAGGCAGGCAATCTTGGGTATTGGGCTAGCAGTCTAGCCCCGTAAAAGAGCCACGATTGCTACGGATATTGATTGGGTGTCAAAGACAGATTGAAACCCTAGTCTGTCACGCGAGAGTTTGCGTTCGCATCGCACTAATGCCCTTGGGAAATGCATGAATCCGCTCCTCTAAGTAACTATGGGTAAATAGCTGCGCAGTTGGAGCCCTCAAGCCCTGTATGCCAGTAAATCTTCGACGTCAGGCTAGTACCCCAGTCCCGTAAAAACCCACAATTGCTACAAAAATCCATTGAGATTGGGTCTCCATGGATCGTTCAGGAAATAGAAACAAAATCACTGCCTCGTCTGTCACACAACATGGGAGCAGCAGAGCTGAGCTTATCTCCTTCTCTTAAATGTTTGTTGTTGTTTGTTTTTTTTCATTTTTCTTTTTATTGTATAAATCATACTTTGTCTTTTTCTTTGTTATAGTTAAATTTTGATTTTCACGTACTCTTATCGTAAAATCCCACTTTAAACCGACCTAGTGCCAAATTTGCCCTCTTGGGGGAGACACATAAATCTAAATTCTCACTCTGAGCCTCCCTTGCCAACATCATCATTTACTCCCACAATTTTTATCTCTCGATCTTCGTAGGTCCCCAATTGCTCACCATCAATTCAAATACCCAAAACATAAGAAAAAAAATTCATTGGGTTTATGTATCCAATCTTTCGGTAGAAATGGGAAAAATTAATCTGCCATGTTCTTGTCAGAAATTCCCCTGAAGACCTCGTGCCACAGGTAGTCGATTGGGAATTTCAGATATCAATGTAGACCCAAGCGCGAAGAATAAGTAGAGAACGAGAGCACAGAATAGAGGACCGGAGAGGGCTGTTTGGATGTTTGGTGCTTCTCCTCCAGGAATATCCTTCACGAATTTGCTTTAGCCTGAAAGCCTACTTTTCTTCGCTTTTGATAGTATTATTCACAAGAGTTGATTTTTATCTGTTTTTACATAATGAAAGTCTTCATTAAATTGAGGTTTGTAAATCTCTGAATTTTTTGAGATGGGGTATTATTATTATTTCTATTATTAATCGAACCATCCCCATCTCGGTTGTTTTTCATCCAACGTTTCGGCCGTTGTACTCAATGACCTTCATCAGATATCATTTTGGTAGGTGTTGGGAAGTAATGAACCGAACCATTCATTTAACCGACGGGGGTATGTTGACTGCACTACCCTCTTAGCATTAGTAGTATTATTATTGTCTCACACTGGGATTGAACCTAGAACCATTAGATTACTGGCAGTAATTTTGTCTGATTCTGTAACCACTACGCTATGTGTCCATGATACCTGATGAAGGCCGTATAGTACAACGGCCGAAACGTTGTATAAAAAACAACCAAGATGAGGATGGTCCGAATAATAATAGAAATAATAAATTGAGGTTTATCAAAAGTATCTACTTTCTTTTTTTTTATGAAGAACCTCACGACGGCTCATTTATGTTTGTTTGTGTGTGCGTGTGTGTGTTGTGTTTTGCATTTTGTTTGTTTTTCAAGCCTACGTAATGCCCGTAAGGAAGTGTGATAGGTGCAGTCGGTAACCTCTCTGACGATGATATCGGCGACCTGAGTTCAAACTGTGGTCGGGGCTTTACGCTAATGCCTTTGGCAGATTGGGTTTTTTTTTCGTCTAGGAGAAAGACAGCCGATCCCAGACCAGGGACCCAGGCCCTTTCAATACCGTTTTGTCGCCCAATTCGACATTCTCCCGGTTTTTCACTTTCAGTTTTCTTCTGGACTACCACAGCAAGATCGCGAGGGTGATTCTGACAATTTGGTACCCCAGGATCTCCATATGCTTCGCCATCGGTAGGCGATCTGGAAGTGACATTCCCTTTGTATGTAGAGACAGGACGGGGCCATTCATTTATGTGATACCCCACATGGGGCATCTTTCGATGATCCTATATCTTCTGAAAGTTTCTGAATGCTGGTGGTCGGATTCTTCTCGACCCTCCGTTTTAAACTTCAATAATCGTCAACTGATTGCCCACTTAATTCCACAGTTGATAGTATCTTTCCCAAGGGTCACTTTTTACTTACTTGTTTCTACGAAACTAATTCGCATCGTTCTCTTCTTGGAAACTTGAGACTGAATCAACAGTTGATAATCAGCTTTTTTACGCTGGAAACTTTTGCACACACCATGTAATAACAAGCAAAACCCTAGTTTTTCGGAAGAGACTGACACACGTTGGAAATACACGACTATCTCAGCCACGTGGCAGGCACCTAATATCGTTCTTCTTTGTCTGTCACTCGTTCTTTCTTTTTTGTCAAACTTGTGCAAACCTGGAGTTGATTTTTTTTTCTACCAGAACAAGAACAATCCTCTCCAAATTTAGTAAAAATTAACGTTCCCCCTGCCGTGATTTGAAATCAGGATCAACTGCAAAATTAATGTTTTATACGCAGGGGCTTATTTTATAATAATTGATAAATACATTTATACTAAAAAAATGTTTTAAAGTTTTCCATATATTACATATACGATACAAAAGTTACAATAATCATCTTCAGTCGGAATAGAAGTTGATGTGAAATTTCCCCCTGCTGCAGCGAGGCTTCTTTCTTTCTTTCTTAAAAAGGGTTAGTCCGTTATCCGAAAGTAGAGTGTTCCTATGAAAACCCTTCATAAGCGGAAACTACTTTAAGCGAAAAAACAATTGCTTATAATTCATATGTGAAAGGTTTTTGAATTTTCCTAAATCTCCAAAATGGTGATGATGATATGTTTGGCTGAGTCGTCAGAAGTTGGAGAAGTCGATGGTACAGGAGGTTTAAAGGGTTTGGAGAGACGGGAAAAAGTTTGTTTGCCTGCCTTGAAAATCAGTATTCGAAATTCTGTGTGTTTACCCTGCCTTGAACATCGACCTCTTGCATTTGTGAGAGATATTCAACTACACCAGTCACTTTATTTTTCTTTAATTATACCCCCATCTTTCTATTTTTTATTTTCACCCTTCTTTTATTTCTCTTTCTCCTTCTTCTCGATTTCAAATCTTTCTTCTTTTTTCTCCCCCACCTCCTCCTCCATTTCCACTCTTTCTTTCTTTTTTCTTTCTTCTCCTTCTTCATTACCACTCTTTCTTCCTTCCATTTTCTCTACTTATCCATTTCATCCAACCCAACGCCCCCACCCTACCCTGCTCGTTTCCTTCGTATCTGACGTTAACGATGACACACAAAAAAAGTCTTTGTCGTGGTTTGGAGACGGTTGGGTTGTTTATCGGCGCTGAAACATCCTTTAAACTCTAGACGACGAAATTTTTCCTCTGGATTTTTCTGCATGTAACAAAACCCAACGTGATTACCTTAACACATTTTTCAACTCTCTTAAAACATGGCACGCCATGGACGTCGGCTGGGGGTAGAGACCGAAGATGAAGCTTGAAGAAGGCAATTTGTCTGCGTTCTCACTGACAGAAACAAATAAGCAAACCTACAAACAAACGTCCCATTTACCGCTAATCATTCAGTCCTGAACTTTTTTTGACTTGATCATCAAATTAGTTCATCAAGAAATAAACAAAAAATACTTCGAATGATATAATACCCCGAGCAGAGGTGAAGTCAATCACTCTTTTTTTCATTCGTCTCATTGCGATTGACCCACTGGATCTTGCTACTTTTACAAGCATATACATGTACTGATTGATAAGTGTTCTTTTTGTTTGTTTGTTTTTTCTGTTCATAAGTAGGTGTGGATATAAGTATCAGAGAAAATATTTAGAGACTTTGACTCTCTTGAGGGAATTTGTGTCAGATTTCTCAAGAATCTAGTCGTCTGGCCTAGATTGGGTCGTACGTTTGTATTTCAAAGTGAGAAAAAAAATCGAGTTAGGGATGAGGGAGGGGTGAGGTCCTGGCAACTCCACCCCATAAAAACCGATCTGATACTGGAACAGCGCAGATCACCTACCGCAACCAATGATGATGATGATGATGATGATGAAAGAATTCCACCTTTTCACTCTCTAGAACTGCTTGTGGTTTTCGTATATACCTTTCAATTGCATGGTTAGATCCAAGTCGTTTGCACAATTCCCAGTAGATCGCCTTTCCCATCCTGTCATGCTTGTTGTATACTCCTCTTGGGCCAATTAGCTGCAATCGATTATCGTTCTCTCTCTCTCTCTCTCTATCTATCTATCTATCTATCTATCTATCTATCTATCTGAAATAATTACTTTTGTTGTTGCTATCCCAACATTTTATACGTAGCAATCCAATGTTTATAGGGACAATATTAACCTTTTCAAGTGTCCTCTGCAGGGCCACTTCTTCTGCCTCTCGAAACTTCATGAAATTCTTTTCATCCCTATTCATTTGAACAACCTTACCCACCAAAGGTGACGAAGGGTTTCTTTCCACTTTTCGTACGTGCACGTGTTTATGAATGTATGTGTGTGTTTCAGTGTTTCTGGCCATACTGTTTTGTCAACAAACATGGAAAATGGCATCAGTACTCCACTAAAACCCTTCTAAAATAATTTGCTTGTTTGTTTTTTTTTTGTTTTTTAAGAAGCCCTTTTTTTTAATCTTTTGAGGGTCTCATTCTGACGGGTTTATCAATAACATGATATAATTATAATTAACATCTAGATTTTCCATAATCTGGATGTTACTTGCTCTCTTTTAGATGTTTTCCATTGAAAAACGCCTATGTTGTCATAAATAGAATTTATTCTGACCATATTTATTCTTCGATGGAATTTTTTTTAAATGATGCAACGGTTGTTCAATTATTCACTATGGTTACGAGTTATTTTTTAAAGCTGAATTTTCATTTTTGTCAAGGGTTGTCAAGACCTGTTAGCGTAACCACCTGACCCCCATTGCTAAATAAATAAATCGAAGCGAAAAATTCCTAACAGTTTTTTGGGGTTTTTTTTTTCTGTGATTAATTTGGCTGACCCTCACGGAAATCAATTCCTACTCATTTACAAGCTGTTTCCCACCCAGCAAATCTTTAATTATCCCCAGGGACTATGATGAATAGAACAGACGAAACACGTGTTTGGGATTCACACGCGGGAAACATTTCTTACCGTTCGTAAGTTTGTTTGTTTTTGTTTTTGTTTTTTTCTATTTCCTCGGGCCATGGCATTCGATGAAATGTATGATACCCAGTCCGTTCCTTCTTCCTACTACCCACATGTATCATCCGCCTGCACCATCGTTCAACTATTGCCACCAACAAGAATGGTTCAGTCACACGATGAAGATCAGGAAGGGGGTCTTGTCAGTTCAGGTTTCTGACCCCCCCCTTTTTTGTCGTTTTCTTTAAACCTTTCTGTAGGGTATTTTGAGTTCGTGTCTTGGCGGGGCAAAGCGAGACGTTGTGCGGTTGTTCGTTTTACTGAATTTACAATAATTGTTTCTAACCCTTTCGTTGGATATTTTTGTGAGTGTTCTCGTGGGGCAATGTGGAACGGTGGCGCTAGGTGTTAGAGGAGAAAAAACCTATTTTCTTGCTTTCCTTCAAAAAATTCACGACATTGAAGATTATCACTCACTAGGGTATATGCGCATGCGTCGTGCTTGTCTTCAAGATTTTTTTTTTTCATTGTTTGGCGATGCAGGACGGGGTGCAGTATGTGCTCATTTAGTAGAATGTAAAAGAAAAGTGAAATTAAAGGAAAATCGGAACGTGTACCCCTACACGTTATTTATCTATTTATTCACTCTTTTCTTTCTCATTTTCATCTTTTTATTTTTTCATTTTGCTTCCTTGGAAATCTTCATGGCATTGGGGAAGTATTACGACCAGATGAGGAATTTCATAAAACGAGAAAGAAGATTACAGGGGAAAGGAACATTATTTTATGGGGGGAGATCTTCATTCTGGGCGTATTTATAAAACTTCATCGTCATGAACTTTCTTGACTTCTGCCAAATATTCCCTGACTTTGTCGCAGTACTATAGCTCTCCTTGTCCCTCTCCCTACCTAATTTCACTATTTTTCCGATTCTTGATACAGGATATTTTGCAACAGAGAGAAAATACAGTAAACTCTAATTGTAATGGCACTGTTTGATGTCACGCGCACTCTAACGGCACGTTCATTTCTATATTCTCGTGAGATAAGTTTGCTGTAACAGCATACGAGGATTTCGATGTGTTGTTCTAAAAACAAAAATTAGCAACCCCTTAGATTGGCTTCACATGGGATATTAGACTGTGAAAGGGTTGATAAAGTCTTTTTCGCAGTACTTCTTGGTTTCTCATTATTAGATTTCGAATAAAATCCACTCGCTGAAACGGCACTCCTAAATCCCCGAGGGTGCCGTAATAACGGAAGTCTACTGCAATCCGAATCTGTTATGCTACGACGGAAAATGTCCATACATCTTGTTCGGGCATAGAGGCCGCTCTTGAAACCTTGTTTTAATTAGTTAATGATACTGCGAGGTAATTTGTTCCCCGCTTTTTCTTTTCGTAGGGGGTGTAGAACGGGGGAAAGTAGGACCAGACCAACCCGCCGTTAGTGTGTGTACCCAGATTTTACTTCATTTCCGGGAAACCTGGACAACTTATACAACTCCCTGAAGTGCAGAGGAACACTAATAAAAACAGATTTAAAATAAAACATTTAAAAATCAGTGTTCATTGCTTCCCGCTCGCCTATCTCAATCTTACTTTCCCCCGACTCATCTCTGAACTCCATACTTCTTTCGCGAAAACAAGGGCTGAGGCAGGGTCCATTCCGACGGGTCTATTGACACAGTATGAGAAAGGAGAAAATTCCCCCCCTTACCAAACATTAATTTGTTTGTGTGTGTGTGTGTAGGGGCGTGGACAGGTTAAGGAACTTAATAAAATCAGCATTTAGACGCATGTTTTAATTTATTTTCCAATTTGTTCTTCAAAGGTGATTTTTTTTCTACAAGATTTTGTTCCATCTGGACCACGACGACATTCACCTCTTTTTATTATATTAAAACAAAAACATGATTACTTTTGAAAAAAAAATTTTTTTTCAGGTTTGTCAGACATTTTTTTTAAATTTTCTTTTATTTGAATTTGACAGGTACGACCTTAGTTTTCCCCTGACTCTCCCGCATAATATTTTTTAAATTTTGAATTAGTTTTGTTCGGGATATTTTTAAAGCTTAATTTCGTTTTGTGGTTGAAAGTGTTTCATATTAAGATTCCCGCCATTTTGCTTGGATTGATTTCTTTCGAGTCTGTTTGTACAGAATGTTATCGAATTGAAAACCACTCCATTGTGAAAAAACTGAGCCACGAACCCTGGAATGAATCATCAGTAAGTTAAAACTTATTAAAATTTCAGACATTACCTTCTTCAACGCCCCAAAACTCGATTCGTCATTTTTTTCAGAAGAATATTGACTTGTACAGTCATTTGAAAGAGAATTCTAAGTCAATAAATGTTACAGGCCTCCCTGGCTATGTTGTCTATGACATCCAAGCTCCTGAGTGAAGGGGTTCAAGTTCGAGACTCGTCTGGAGCTATTTTAGTGTTTCGAAATCTTTGGAAATGCTGTCCTCCAAAAATGAGTACATCCCTATAAAAAGCATATTTTGCGACAGAGTTTCAGCGCAGCAGAGTTTGATTGTAAATAATAACTGATAATGTTTTTTTTTTATCAAATTTCATTGTGTAATATTTCGCTAGAAATAATATTTACGAACTTGAAATTGACTCGAAAAATGTCTAAAATTCTAATGAATGGCAGAATTTGATTATTTTTGGAGAAATTTCACCCGATCAAAATGGATTTCATCTGGTATTATTCATGAACAAACTCGACAGCATTGAAACTCAGTTACCAAACATATGAATATGCTGCCGTCCTAAAATGAGTACACTCTAACCAAAAATATTATTGGCAGCAGATTTTCAATGCTGTTAAGTTAAGTCGTAAATAATACCTGAAAATATCCGTTTTGATTGTGTAATATTTCACTAGGAGCAATAAAATCCTTCTATATTAGGTTAAAGATAAATTTACCTTTCAATAAAAAAGGGATAGATTGTTCTCATTTATGAGCACCATGTACGTACATATAATTCTATATAGTATATGAACTGGGGAAATTCTTATTCACCTTTCCCTTTAGAAACAGACTATTGGTGTTCCATACAACGAAAGTGTTTGTTATCATAATTAAACGAATAGAGAGAAAAAGCCTTGTCAAAGTTGTGGTTGTAGGCGTTGCAACAGAATAAATAATCAATAAGTTAAAATTTATTGGAATTCCAGACATTACCTTCTTCTTTATTTCAACGCCCCAAAATTCGATTCGTCATTTTTCCCCGGGAGAAAATTGACTTGTACAGTCATTCGAAAGTCGATTTTCAAGTTCACAACGTTACGGCCTTCGCCAAGGTTATTAAAAACCCTCAACCAAATCTGTCACCAAATGCTTATTCAGTTTTTAAGTCAGTCTGGCTGACTGACTATCGGGCGTAGGACCGCACTAACCGAGCAAGAGGTCTGGAAATCTGACTATACAATCCTATGTCTAAAAAAAAAAACACTTTTCTTTTTGTTTTCTTTATAATTCCCTCCAAAGTAGGTTTCGGGGGGGGGGATTACAATGTACATTTACACTAAATTGGCCCATCAGTTCGTATCCGGCAGTGCTCACGCTTGTTTTTTTTAATTCTGATTTTTTAGTGATCACTACCCAACAAAAAGCGATAGAATAACTTATTCGTTGATCATCCCTTTTTTTCCCAATAATTTTAATTGGACACCTCGAACACAGCATGCTGCCAAAAGACGTTGGTCATGTTTCTGTTGAGTAACTAACCAGACCTGCCGTGTAAAGTGTTTGGTATGAGACACATGGATTAATATGTCTCTCTTCAATGACTCAGTTTTTCATTATCAATTTCAGACAGGTCTATCTTTGCAGTATCTCGTCGCCAATCGAGTATTTGCTGTTTTCTTTTTGTGTCGTATATTTTACAGGCGTACTCCTGACTGGCCAATTATTTATCACCGCCACTACGACACTGGTACAGATATTGGGTTAGGTTATTCGTGTGTCCTGACATTTATAGGCATCTAAGCATCCAGATATCCGGAATTCGCCCAGCCCTAACCGTTCATAGTTGAAATTTGAAATTTTACACACACACTCTCCTCAATGAGTAGGGAAAAAAAAAAATTTATTTCTTTCCATAAAGTGGTTTTAGATGGTGGTTCCATTTCCAATGTAAGTTCATGCTAAATTGGTCCCATAGTTTGTGTCCACTATTTTTTTTTTTTTTGCTGAAAATTTGGATAGTTAGCACCCAACAAAAGGCAAGTAACTTATTCATTGTTCACCCCTTTTTCCAGTTTTTTAATTGATCTCCCCAACACGACATGCTGCCAATAGACATTGATCATTGGGAGGTTGAGAAAAAATACCTTTTTACTTATATCCGATCTGTTATGCATGTAGCTGTTATTAATCACCACTGCCCACAACAAACCGGCTTAAACACTTCTGCTGAGTTCAACTTATTCATGTGTTCTGATTATGATATATATATTCATTTATATAGATAGACTTTGCCTAGCTCTATGCATTCAGAATAGGAAGCTTAAATTCTACACACACACACACACACACCTCAATGAGTAATGGATTGTTTTGTTTTTGTTTTTTTGTTGTTTTTTTTTCGTTTTTTTTTTTTTAATATACTCATGTTTTCAGTGGAGGGTTCAATTTACAATATGAGTTTATACTAAATTTACATGATAAAAAAATTAGCCTATAGGGGTGGTGGTGATTCATAAATTCCATTGGAATCTAGTTCTATTTGTGTTTTTGTTGTCTCTGGTGAAGTAAGGTAATTGAGTAACTCATCTTATTGTAGCCCAACGAACAACTTACGTGTTTCACTTCTATCCACAATATGGCTCCTGAACTATTGCTTTTCAGAATGACACTTTGTCACAACACACCTCTCTGAAACGCGAGACTTAAGATCTTGACGGGACTTGGCACTCCAAAGGATAAGAAGTGGTATGGGGTGACGTCCAAATAGAAGTGAGAGTACATAACCACCTTTCATCTTATGATTGTTGTTTTCTAACGCAAGACCAAAAGTCATTCTAAGTTCTGCGACCGTTAAGTAAGCAGGATGAATAAAGAGGCTGATGACTGAGATTTGAACTTGAATCCTTTATCCTGGGAAGATCATCTTACATGAACGACGCGTTACTAATTAAGCTTCGGCGTATCAAATTCTTCATCTAAAAAATTCAGACAATTTAACACAATCACGTCTATTTGTATTCGATGTAATCCAACGATAAGGCGTGGAGGAAATTGGTTGAGAAAGGATGTAGCTATATGGCTAGATTTAATTTCGACTGTTGATAGGTCTCTGTGGCCTAATCGGTAGGGCACGGCCCATGCTAGACAGGTATCCAGAGATACTGGATGCAAGTTTAAACTGTGTCAGAGGCAGCTTCGTTATTTTCTAATCGTTAGTCATCAAACTTGATAATTCGTTATTTTCTGATTACTTCTGTTGCTATCTCCTCAGTCAACCACCTTTTCATCTGTAATGTCGAGTTTTGAATACTGATTTTTCAGGGTAGGGTCACAGGGTTGCTTCACTGATATCCTCGGTGCAACTCAATCTTCCTGCCACCCAAGAGGCACTGAGCCAGACTAAAAAAGGTTTAGTAAATATCTAGCGTAACAATGCATAACAGCACAGTTGTGGTGAGTCGCATTGTCACAGGACAATGTCTTTCGCAGGTGATCAATAAATAACGGAAAAAAAGAGTCATCAATGGGTAAAGTACTTATCCCGCCTTTTGTTGGGTAGTGATCACTAAAAAAAAAGTGTGAATTTTCAAAAAAACGTGAATGTTATCGGACACCGTCTAAGGGATCAATTTAGCACAAACTTGCATTGCAATTTTACCACCTCGTAAAAAAACTATTCAGGGGGTATTTTTCAAAAGTTTTTTTTTTTTTAAATAATTTTTGACATAATAAGGAATAAATGTTGGAAATTTCAGCCCTCTACCTCCATTGTAGGGCCTGTACACAAGATACATACATATCTAGCCAGGAGGACAGACTGACTCGGAAACAGAGGATGGCTACGTTGACAGTTTGGGGGACAATTTCTAATGAACACATGGAAAAGAAAGAGAGACAGAGAGATACAGATCGCGTCTTATACTGCACATGTAAAAGTGCATTGTATATTGACTTCGATCCTCACGGGGCGCCCCATTAATGTCACTGTTAGCGAGAATTGGATTATTCCGAGTAAACCTTGCTCTAATTGTGATTTCAAATTAATGAAGATTGCCGTTCGTAAGATTTTAAACTGCTCGCGCATTGCTTCTCCTAGCTGTAATAGTCAGCATAACAAACGACAGCCACAATGGGATATGATCGAATAGCGAGAAGCTCTCAAAGAACGAACGACATGCCTCTTCAACTGTGGGTCGTGAGTACATTATCCTTCCGGCGAAATAATCTTTCACCTGAAGGCTGTGTGCTATCAGGTAAAAACGCGGTTGCAGAAATTCTAATTAAAATCTCATACACGTCTTTCATTCATTCAGTCATTCGTTTAATGAATCAATTATTCTTTTCTTTCTTTCTTTTCTTTCTTTCTTTCTTTCGAGGAGAGGGCCGTTGCCCGTACGTAAAAGAATTTCTTCCCGTCTTTTCTTTCTCGTTTAGTAAAAATAAACAAAGCTGTGTCAGAAGAAAACGGTGGAGGAACGGCAAAACAACAAAAATATAATACGAAAAGAAACGACCAAATACATGAAAATTTAAATTTAAATTCTTGCTTTACTTCCATTCTTTTTTGTTTTTTGTTTTTTTGTTTTTGTTGTTGTTGTTGAATTTCTGTGGAGTCTTTAGGAGAAAGGTCGGGTTTGAGAATCTTCCTTTCTCCCTGGAGCCTATCTTTCTTGATTGGGAGAGAATTTAATTGCGATCATCGTTTGAACACTTTACTGAGGTCAGATCAGTGAAAAAATAAATAAATAAGAGTTTGAAATAAGTAAAAGATAAATGTGTTAGATTGTTTATACGTGTATGTGTGTGTGTAAGCGCTTTTCGATTTTCGGTATGAAAATACGTTTTTATAAGTTCGTATGTATTTGCATATAGAACATAGTTAAATATCTATGTATTACTGAGAGAGAGAGAGAGAGAGAGAGAGAGAGAGTGATTTAAAGCTCATATTTTGCGTTCTAAGAAAGTGGACAATCTGAGAGCTTTGCCCAATCAGGGAACATTTTGAAAGTGAATCTCTTACTTCGTCCACACATACTTTGGAATAGGTTTGTTCAAAGTACGAGTTCCACGCACGCACACACACACACTCACACACACATACATGCATATATATATATATATATATATATATATATACATAAGCATGTTCTTTTACTTACATCAGCATTATTCTGCGTATTCTTTCCAACTTTTGTCTTATGATTCTGTTTTTGAACATCTATATGAATGTGCTTTAATGCACGCAAGTGCTTATCTTTATTTCTTCTACTAAAGTTGCTTAGTCTGGCATAAGGCCAAGATTGTCAGGCACGTAACCAACATAGACCCCGCTAACTATTGAATCACTCTGTTTCTCGAAATCTCTCCTCTCCTCTCTCTCTAAATATTTTTAGTTTGGTGTTTTGAAATTCATACATTTGAAGAGATACCATCAACTGGCCAAGATGTAGAGTAACCCATGTAATATGATTATCAAACATACACACACGCACGCACACGCATACACATTTATATACAGAGAGAGAGAGAGTGAGAGAGAGAGAGAGAGAGAGAGAGAGAGAGAAAGATACATATATGAGCAACCATACTTTTAATTTCACAATTTAACTTCCTTTCAAGAAACATAGGTGTTTAAAAAAACATTGGGAAAAGAATCTTGATAAAATGAATGTCAGGAAAAATCAAAAAACGAAAAAACAAACAAACAATAGAGCTCTCTTCTCTGGGAGGTAAGAAATTTAGACATATCAATAAGATGACAAACATTTTTCTCCTGACTCCCACTCCATCGAAGCAGATAAATAAGGCAAAATTCTTCGCTCTCGTTACCGATTGTACAAAGGCGAGTTAGTCCATCAGAAACACACATCTTGTATCGTTAATGATGGCAAGAAACGTGAAATTGCATAGTTCACTGGCCAATGCTAACCTGTAGCAGCGAACAGCCATGTAAACCATAGCAGAAGAAGAGTGGGAACATGTTTACTTAATATATATATATATATATATATATATATATATATATATATATATATATATATATATATATATATGTAATTGAATTCTCTTTTGCTTGTTTGTTTGTTGAAATAGTTTGTTATCCCAATAATTTATCGATGATGGATTTAGCTGCAGGCTATGCAGACTGAAAATGATTATAAGAAAGAAATCAAC
>OY735217.1:52626698-52674198 GCA_963457665.1 Thysanoteuthis rhombus
ATTTTTTCACCACTGAATTGCGTGCATTGTCAAAAGAGGAGATTATGGTGAAAAATCACATACACCGAATATTCAGAGCGAAATTCGGCTTTTAACTGATTCATGCCTTCATATATATATATATATATATATATATATATATAATGCGTGTGTGTGTTTTTATGTGTATATATGCTTATACATAGATATTTGTATAATCATATGCACATATATATATATGTGTGTGTGTGTATGTTTATATGAGTAAGTAAATATATATATGTATGTATATATATACATATATATATATATATATATATATATATATATATATATATACGTGTGAATACATGTATATATATATACTTATTCATGTATATATGTATCACTCCACATCCATAATGCAAATATATTTGTATATTTATACACACATATACATATATATATATTTATGTATCTCTTCCTCCATATATATATATATATATATATATATATATATATTGTGTGTGTGTGTATGTATATATAAAGAGAGAATCAATGGTAGAAGCTCCCCTGTGCAAATAGCGAAAGAAACGTTGCATATTTAAAAAATAAAGCATGAATGTCTTTTTCGTTAGCTCTTTTTTTGTAGTCCTTGTGGAGAGTAATCAGTGTTTGTTACATCATTAAATGCATCCCCTGAGATGTAAAAAAAAAAGAATATCCTGGAAGGTGAGGCTGTCTAGTAATAATTTGCCGAGGAGAAACGACATTTTTTGAGAAACGAAACCCTGTGCATATCTTGTGCAAAGTTTTGCGTCAAACCTAATGATGGGTTACGGTGGACCGATAATAGAACCCGAAAAAAAGGTCTTGCCAACATCCCGAAATGGGATACATAAATCATAAATACGTGGGTGTTCTCAGCTATTCGAACTGGATAACACTCGTTCGGTATATGTTGGTGTATGACGGATATCTAATTGAAAGAGTTTTACAGACGACTGAACCCCTTCCCGTTGTTAATACGATGTGTCGTCCGATCTGATCTACGGCTTCCTTCAGATGCACTATACCACAGTACACATTGACATGTTGCCTGAGTGTATGTCTGATAAGTGCAGAGTTCAACCTAATGTGGCTTCCGCTACTCAAAGGTATGGAAATCCGGGCCTAACAAGGAAAGAAAAAGATATCACCCTAACCATACTTTATAGCGTTGTTACCATTGGAAAAATTCTGTTTATCACCATTGCATTCGAATAGTACACCTTAAGAAGCCTGTAGAATGGATCGACCGAAACTCCATGTTTACAACACAACCAACAAGGAGTTAAATCGCCCGAAAAAAACTCTTCGAATGTTAATGACAATTCTCAAGACTATAGACAGGGTATCTAAATACGATAATAACGAAAATCACACTGAGTCGAATACTCTGGTTTAACGAAAAAACTGTCTACTGTAGCTTGATATAGACAGTTGAGTAGATCAGATGAGTTTCAGTGAGCGGTAGTCTTCTGGATGCCCTTGCAAACTATTCGTTTGATAGTCGGGTATACGTGGTTTTTGAGTCATTTGAGCCTGGTTTTCCTTGTTTCAAGTTATGCGGCTTGGCCTCGTCTTCAGATGAAGCATACCAAAAATTAATTGTAACCTGGTGGCAGGACATCCGTCTTCAAGATAGCATCGCCCGCCCCGCAATCCCACACCTCCAAAAAACTAAATTAAGAGTGGTAGGGTCAGGAGACTTACTCAATGTTTACGACAAGATTAAAAAGGACAAGATAATTTCCGAATGACCCACCTGAATACGGTCTAAATTAGTGAATAGTATCAAGTGGATATACTGATCAACTACACTGAACACAGACCTTGTTCCATACGGTGCAGTCAGGGGTTGGCATTTTTATGTCTGCAACGGATCTCAAAGTGACTTCTCATTATAATTTTGTTTTGATTTTCATATTTTTTGGCAAAATATCACTGATTATCAATTTGTGACAAGTATTTCTTCCATTTTATTTCTTTTTTTTTTTTTGCTTTTGTTCTTTTTTACACTCAAACTTTATTTCTGAGAACATTAGTAAGCAACACAAATTGGAAAATACTGTCACCAGTGAGATTCGAACCCACAACCCATGTGAGCCTGCCTTTCCGGCACACCTGACTTAGGACAGCTTCTGCTTTATGCTGGAACCATTTGATCACATAGTCGAACTCCAGTTGCACAATTTCCAACGTATAACTGTTCCTACTCAGTCGTATTCGCTTTGAAAGTCCTTTGAGCCAGCTTGTTGCATTCACTGTGCTTTTTGGGATTATTCCCTAGGCCTCAGGTACGACCTTTATTACTGTCACCTTCATGTTTCAATTATCCTCCTGTTCTCTACTGAGGTGTAGATACTTATCCAGCTTTTCTTCTTCTTTCTAATTTGCCCGTTTGAATGAAATGATCTCTCAAAATCGTTGTTTTACACATTTGCTTTCCGGAGGGCCTCTGGTATGAAGTCATATCATTTGTTTAAGGTGTGGAAACCAAACTGCTTGCACGATTCCCAGTGCATGACTGTCCCCATTCTGTCGGACCTCTTTTGTATTCTCTTTGAGACAGCGTACAGAATTCACTAACGACGTCAATATTAGTTGTAGCAATAGTAGTAAGTGTGTGCAAAAGTTTCCAGAGAATTTTAAAAAAACGGTTTTCTGATGTATATTCAGCCGATAGTACTAAAAAAGGAGCGCTGGACATTTTTATGCTCTCCTAATAAAATTGAAAAACGAGTTCTAGATTAAAGAACAAAAACTCACTAAATGGAAACTATAAGCTGCTGTTTTTGTGGGGGTGGGGATGGGGGCGCTTTTTTTTTTTTATTGTTTTTTTTTTTTTTTTTATTAATAGTGAAAATACTTTGAAGGCTGATATTTACAAGTAACAACGCCCCCAAATCTGTTGGGAAAATATTGAGAAAACTAAACTCCGTATGTGTTCAGCACGCTTATTCTAATTTCAAGCGTGGAAGTAGACTGCGACGTTTTCGTTTTATTTCGGTTTTTTTTCCCCCTTTTTTTTGGTTTTTGTTTTTCGTGTTTCTGTTTCACTTGTTCCTCTCGCCTTTTTTTTCTCTCTCTCCGCCCGTTTCCATGTTTTCTTTCGCGTTTTGCCTTACGAAAACAACTGCATGAACGATTTCGATGTGTTAATATCTTCATTCATATTAATCAAATGTTTTTCCAGCGCAACAGTCGCAACCAACAAGGAATTACTGCGCTAACATCTGGGACTGTATGTTCTATAATCACTATGCATTAATACGGGCCAACTTATTCCATACCAATGTACACGTTATGCATGTGCATTTGAACATATATGTATATATACATATATATATAGCCTAGTGCCGGAAGTAGATATGCGCATCTGTGGTTTCATGTAAACCCAGACGTATATAATGCCGTGTGTGTGCGTATAAATATGACACTTTTATTCATCTCAATCTCTCTCTCTCTCAACCTCCCCATCTCTAGCTCTCATTCAAACTCTCACACACACACACACACATATATATATATATATAGTGACATCTCATCTTGTCCGATGCTATGTTAGAAACTGCCAACAAAAACTGGCAGCATAGATTTCTTCAATTTTTAATTTGGTCCGACTGGCTGGCTATGTATCATGCCTACGGGGTATTCCAAAGGAGCCAGAGGGCTGACAATTATAGCATTTACTCTTTATTGTTTCTACTGGAAATTTTTTTTTTCCAATTCCACACCTAAAAGGCTTTTATTGTGGTGTTCAATTTGCATTGTGAGTTTATACTGAATTAATCACTCAGTTCGTACCCGACTGCATTCAGCTGGTTTTTCCGAAAAATGAAACATTTTTTGTAATCTTTGTCCAACAAGACGAGAGAAGTTACTTATCCATCGATTCTCAATTTTGCAAGCTTTTAATTGATCATCCCCAATACGACATGCTACCAAAAGACATGGGTCACGTGACAGTTTCTATCGAGTAACAAACAAGACCTGTTTGAATATTGGTAAAGTAATGGATCTCTCTCTGACGTTTACAAGGAATTAAGGCGTTAGCATCAGGGACAGCATATCGTATATTCGCTGTGCATTAATATGTGCGAAATTATTCCGTATCAATGTACATGTCAAGGCAATAATATATATATATATATATATATATATATATATATATATATATATATGTAGTGAAATGACATTCGCTACATAATCACGTTTATGTTTCTGTCCTTTTGGGACTTGTTCAGGCGCACATGAACATGTTTGTGTAACGATCTCATAATTTCACCGTGCTTAAAACTCTACATTAACTTGATGTTGAATGTATCGAGCATTTTATGAAATAAACCCACAATGCATCGGATAATAAATCATTGATTTATACTTTGATATATATATATATATATATATATATATATATATATATATATATATTGCTGCTCATAAGTATTTGAATAAACATAAATTTTATAGTTTCAGACTTATGAAAAATGCAAGTTCACAGGAGAAGAACCAACATAAGATACGCAATTAGGAATGTTTTGAGGTTTTTAATTCTAAATTTCAGGAAAGAATTGAAGACTGAATTATATATAGTACATATAGTACCAATTAAGTTTGCAATACAGCATAACATGATATAGTATAAGACAATGTCTGATATGTTGTTGATTGATTCGTAGAGTACACTATACATTCAACTTGGAGCTCCATGTGTTAAATTGGTTTAGAATAGAGCTGGAACAGAATAATGCTCATGATTATTTCACAGGTACGAGTCTCACCTATGCTTGAGTCCTTTTCATTTATTTATCATTCTTACTGATTAATTATGAAAAACATTTTAGCAGGATAAAAAAGAATACTTTATTTAATTCATTTTATTACTAATTTTGTTTTTGCTGAAATTTTGTATCGAGAACCATCACATATGCCAATTTGCATGCCCTTTCGTACTGACTTCGGTGAATTTCAGTAACTCTTGGATGAAGATCCTGTATTAAACTCTCGAAACTGAGTCATGAATACAAAATTTCTGTTTGTTCAAATACTTATTGGCAGTACTGTATAGTGACAATTTATTTTTCATACGTATAAATAAGCCCAAGTCAGCTTTTAGGCACAATGTTTTATGTCCGTTTCTCATGGACTCGAATAAAGAAATGGATCTGTCTGTGTTGTGTACACACATAATTGTAAACATACTTTCTCAAACACACGCACGCAAAAAAACACACACACAAACACACACATATATGATACAAACCAGGAGTGCAATATGATATAATATAATATCCGATGTGTGATGGATTCATTTCACGAAGTGCTCAATACATTCAACATCAAAAATTAAAATATAATGGGGGAAGGATTCTCTACACGAACACATTAATGTTCCTGCCCCGTTTGGGCTTTTTCGCCTGAAATATATATATATATATATATATATATATATATATATATATATATATATATATATATAATGTGTGATCCACAGATAGCTGTTTCGTTGTATTACCACGCCTCAGTGTGGCTATAGACTATTATCCCATCCAGTATCACGAGGTAGGATCAAAACCTTCGCTTCAGACCCAGAGGCTGGCATCTTACAGTCAGTAAGGTTGAATTCAAGCGATATTTTTACTCACGCATATATTCCCCATCCACCGAAATGCTCTATTTCTAAGTTTGAAGAGAGCCAAACAACCACCGGCTATGCAAAGGCCCAAATAACTGTCTTGACTCCAAATTTCCAATTGCTCATTCACGGTCTATATCAGCTTTATTTGTTTCTTTCAGCGTGACAATTATGCAATTAAGAAATGGATATATGATCCGACAGAATGATAATAAATTGCGTTATATTATATTGAAACTCTTCTTCGGAATAATCTCCTGTCATTACACGGTGAATGCATCATTTGGCCTACACAACGCAAATAGAATAAACAAAGAAAATGGGACTGATGCAGGAATCGACCGATAAGGTAGCCCGCTTCAACGCAGCGTTGCTCTCACCATTGAGCTGCAAGAGCAAGTCTACATCGAATATATATATATATATATATGTGTGTGTGAGAGAGAGAGGGAGGCAGCAAAAATCACTCCGATGCATAGAAACTTTGTGTACATACATGGATACTACATAACTGACCACTCGTCTAGATACATCTAGAAGATGAATATTCAGAATGTGATGTATACAATCATGAAAACTCACATATATTTATGCAGTATTTCACATAAATTTGGGTTAGAAAACAAGACCTTTACAGGAGAAAAAAAGAACAAATTTTATTGCAATCAGCAAAACAAGGCATGCAATTAGGCATGTTTTGGGGTCCTTAATGCTACTTCCCAGGGGGAGAAAAATACATGATTTGCTTTCAACAATTAAAAACAGAAACCAAGGACAATATTTGTTTTATCGTGTTTGGCCTAACAAAGCATGCAATTAGACAAGGTTCGTTGTTCTTAATTCTAAAATCCAGGAGAAAAAATTGAAAATTGAATTAAATTGTTTAAACGAAGTATTTTCCATCTTGTTCAAGATTTGTTCAGAATCAATCAGCAAGGAGGTAGAAAAGTCTAACTTAAATTGCTATTTCGAAGAGTCGCCACACTAGTTAGATAAAAGGGTATTTAACTAGACAATCCATATTTGGGGAGAATTCAATCCTAAGCAGGAAACACGGGCCGGAAGTAGACATCCATTTTCGTAAAAAACGCATATTCACAAACGTATATATGGTCGTGTATAATGTGTATAATAATGATGCTCTTATATCATGGTGACTCTCATCAATTTGTAGCTATGTTTGTTTAGTAATGAATTAATGGATCTGTCTTTCTTATGTGCACATACAATTACAGACATCTTCCTCACATCGTAAGCATACAAAGATACACACATTTTACTCTCATGCATAGACACTTTGTGTGAATATATATATATATATATATATATATATATATATATATATATATATATATATATATATATATATATATATCAGTGGACTCTGGTTCCACATGGTACATTTTAATTCACACTCACACACCACTGATGATGGGAAGAATCCCGAAACATGAATGGACTATTGACATATAAGGATTAATAAACCTTACCACCAAAAACTTCACTCCCGAGTCTGTCTCACTCTCTAAAGTGCGCATTATATATATATATATATATATATATATATATATATATATATATATATATATAAAACCTCACAAACACATTCATTTACAGTACTGCTCGTAAGTACTATAACAAACATAAATTTAAAATTTTTAGAAAAAAGGTGATCTTTGCAGAAGAACCAAACATTTGTTCAGACAATCGTGAGCTGCAGTACTATATATATATATATATATATATATATATATATATATATATATGTATATATATATATATATATATATATATATAATAAAAACTTCTTTTTTTTAAATTTTCATATGTCATTTCAGTTTTTTTATTTCCCAATATCTTTTAATGTAATTTATATAATTTTCTTCGGTGTCTTTCATGTTTTACACAGACACTTATATCACAGCACTATGTGTAAATATATATATATATATATATATATATATATATATATATATATATATATATATATATATATATATACATCAATTATGAATTATGTCATAAAACAGAAACTCAGTTGAAATGATCTCCCGTCGTTACACGGTTAATATATCACTCAACTTAGACAACGTTAAAGGAATAAACAATTAAAGAAAATTGGGCCACAGCGGGAATCGAATATGGTAGCCGCCTCAACGAAGCGATGCTTTAACCATTGTGCTAAACAGCTGCCATTAATGCATTGGCCAAATGACTGTTTTCAACCCAAATTCTCTCTTTGTTTGTTCTCGGTCCTTTTCACCTCTTTCAACGCGACAATATGAATCGATGAAATGGACATATTTAGTCCGACAAAATGAATTATAAATTGCGTTATATTATATAGGGAATTTATTTGAAATGATATCCCATCGTTTCACGGTTAATATATAATTCAATATGGTCGACGTAAATAGAATAAACAATTAAGAAAACTGGGCTGCTGTTGGGATCGAACCTGCCACCAAAAGGGTAGCTGCTTCAAAAGATTCTTGTGTCATGTTGCCGTTTCAAACTCTTAAAACTAAGTAATGTTGGCAGAATTTCTGTTCGTTCATATACTTATGGGCAGTACTGTATAATGACAATTTCATCCTCGTATGTGTAAATAAGCCTGCGTCAGCATGTGTGCACGCTATTTTATGTCTGTATCTTATGGGCTTGAATTTTTCTTATTTTTCTTTCTGATTCGTTAATTTTTTGCAACAAAGCACACGACGAAATGATTTTGACGTTTTCTGACATCTCCTCCCTTTAAATCAACGGTCTGGCCTTGTTGATTATAAATGGCATGCTGGAGTTGCCGGCAACACTTTTTTCACACTTTTCTTTTAAATATTAACAGCACTTGTCAAAAAAGTTTATAGAATAAAGATGCAAAAGGAATGTAAGAAAACAATTTTTTCTAATTTACTAAACAATTTAACACGGTTAAGTTTACTCCAATATTAAACAGTTTCCTTCGCCATATGCTTTCCTTGTGTCGAATTAAATGTCAAGCAATACCCCCAAATAAATTTCGTTTGAGTATATATATATATATTTATGTGTGTGTATGGATGTGTGGGGTTGTCCAGTGTGCAGATAGATGTGGTGGTCCGTGCGTGCATATATACTGACGCTATCATTCTCCTTTTCTCTCAGTATATCTCTCTCCTTCTTCATCTCTCTTTCTGTCTGTCTGTCTGTCCCCCCCCTCTCTCTCTCTCTCTCTCTCTCTCTCTCTCTCTCTCTCTCTATATATATATATATATATATATATATATATATATATATATATATATATGGCTTCGTGAACGAAAATCTTTGGCTTGGTTCTCCACAGCAGTATGATTCCTGTGTGTGGAATAGCTCTCCAGCCTGAGTAATGAGGTTTTAAGGCGAAGGACGACTTGCCCAGGGCCGACCTCACCCTTAAAAGCAAGGGTTTATATCGTATGGTTAACGAGGGTGCCACGAATAGGATATATATAATTATAATTTGATATATCGGAACTCTTATTTGAAATTATCAGCCGCCATTACACGGTTAATGGATCACTCGAACTAGACAACGTAAATAGAATAAACACTCAAAGAAAATGGGGCTTGCAGTTGGAATCGAACCTGCCACCGATAGGGTAGCGGCTGCTTATATATAATTGCTGATGGATAAATCCATAGCCTTACACAGTTATTATCAGAAATTTCATATCTATGTCATTAAGGGAGAATTGTTACATTAAGTGCATTAGCAAAGGAGGATAATACGTCGAAAAATGAATATATGTTACGCAAAACCTTTTCCATCATTGAGGTACGAACTTATTGATGAGATAATCTGCCTATATATACATATATATATATATAGAGAGAGAGAGAGAGAGTTAGAGGCAGGAGTGAGGAGGTGATTTACCCTGTAGTTCAAGTATGTAAAAACACGTCATTGTTTACTGATTTGAAATCTAATTCCACTGGACCACCAGAAATAGTTTTACAGAATCTAAACTAACTTCAACAAAGTTTTTAAAAAAAAACAAAAAACACAAGAACTTATTTTCGTATTCCACCATCAATTAGATAAATTTTGACTTAAATTTACATAACACAGAAAGTACTGGTTCCCACTAGAATACCCAAATTGAGTCGCAATGGCCCGGCTAAATACTTAGATAGGTGACTATTCAGGGTCAGTCGGTACAGTAATTAACCCAAGGTTTTCGGACCAGACTAAGTAAGGCTCAACATCAATTAGTTTAATCAAAGAAGTTTTCGGACTATTGAACTCCTTGTTGTTTGTGTTGTGAAGAAGGTCGTTGTATGGATCGGCCGAAACGTTATGTTTACCTCACGAACAACTACACTGAGTTCAGTAGTCGGGAAAACTCTTTGAATATTAAAGACCCTTCTCGAAACTATAGACAGGATATCTAATTAAATAACCTTTACATTATTCTCTTACTTTCCGAAATACAGGAAAACGCTTATTATCACAGATAATGTTATAAAAATCAGTCGGGACTGAACACTTTATTTAAAGTGATCACAACAAGCAGTCTCCTCTATGTATCATTCACCAACTGTTATCAGTCGTTCATTGTAATCAAGTGGACCCTATCCTAAAGGAATCAATTGGACTTCACTGTATTTGGGGATGGGGGATATAACAATTTTACAGAGATATCTGAAAATTTGGGCACTGTACCCCAACAAAAATTTAAGCAAATTAACTATGCCCCGGCCCACACACAAACCATGGCCCCAACTATGTTTACAATTGTTTTCAAGTGAATAAATGATTCTTTGAGGAAAGTTCAACGAATTTGAAACGGTATATCTGCCAAAATTCGATCGAATCTTTGGTCCCCTAAAAACGGCCATCAAGCTCATTTCACCGTTAAGCTTTTTTTCTAGTCTTCATATTCCTGTAGTAAAAGCGAAGTTTCCAGTGCCATTTTTTGCTCAAACTTGGGAATATAATAAATAAACAAAGGCTATTCAATGCTTTAAGGTTTGTGCAATCAGCCAACTCTAGTTCGTAGTTTACAAAACGTAGGAAATATTCAGGAAATAAGAAAATGATTTCCACGTGAACTTTCGAAAAAGAAACATTGGTTGGCGTTTGTACACCAGTCCTTCTCTTTCTGTTAGATCCAAAAGTATCATCGCAAATTTGTCTCGCAGACTGTTTCGCTGGTATAGGGAGGAGGATTGTCCGATGTCTGTTGTCGTATGAGATAAAATGGATGGTCTTGCAACCAAATTAAGCAGCTTCAGTTCCAAAATAATTAAATAACTTGAAATTCATGATTCAGACTAAGGTGCAAAAATGTATCGAAATACATATTTTTGTATCTATTGTGCATGTATATTTAAGTCGGATCTCATCATTCACGTCTAATACCAAAATTTTGCTTCAGTACTGAAACTTTATTTTTTAAATCCAAAGGTTTCACTCGTTTACAACTTTTTATGTGAAAAAAGTATAGAAGATTGTGCATACAAGCATGCATCATAACAATCATATTTGCACATTATTTAGAAACTTAAACATTTGGGGTGATGCAATACACATCATAATTCTTTTTAAAATCATTTACATCTGTTGACAGCAGTACATACTCTGGTAATCAATTCCACAGTCCTACCAATTGCTAAAACAATTACCAAATTTACCCAATTTTAGTCTTGAAAAATACCAAATGGATGTAGGGAGTCCAGTAGGGGTGCCAAAATATCGTCGTCTTAGGCCCGACAAGGCTTAGCTTAACAGTTGAATATACACAGTAACTAGTCATTAAATGGTTGCTGCTTCGAGGACAATTCTTCTACACGATAACTGAGAGTAAGGTTTGATGATAACGTTGTAGCTCCTCCCTCTGCTTTGCGTGTAAAGTATAAATATCTTCTCAATAGAGAGTAATTATGTCCCTACTTAAAGTTAATTGGAATATGAGGGTACGCATGTTATGGATCTACCGGGTAACACCCTCAGTGTGGAGCCCCTTTTTCAATGTGGCGTATCGTTGCAAGCATATCACATCACCGATGAGTGATGGCCTGCCAAAAGGTGTTCTTCGGAATCTTCATACGGAGCCAAAGAGGACTGAAGAGTGAGACACAGACACTTTTTAACGTATCGTACGTTCTGGTTGCAAGACATTTCACTCCTTCTATTTTTCATTCCCTCTCTCTTTCTCTCTCTCTCTCTCAAACACACACACACACACATGCACATATATATATGCATTTACATCTAAATGTTTATACACATATCTATACGTATACGTTTGTGTGTGTATAGGCTCATAATTGCATGTATAAACAAATACAAAAAAAGCACACACACATATAAATATATAATGCGTATTTTGGCATCAATTTTATTTCATTTATACATATATATATATATATAGAGAGAGAGAGAGAGAGGCGGGGAGGGAAATGTACGCATTTGACTTCGTAAATTTTATTCATATTTTATATATTAGTGTATTATAAATTCTTCGATATATATATATATATATATATATATATATATATATATATATATATATATATATATAATCATAGGTAGAGCTGTTTATGTCCATATACTTGTATGCAGTGTTGTGCACTTCTGCATATATATCTATATATATATATATATATATATATAGAGAGAGAGAGAGAGAGAGAGAGAGAGAGAGAAATAAATGCACACATATTTTCCAAGAGTACATTCATATCTGCACGTTTCCACACATTATAATCTTATATATACATTGAGTGTCTGTGTGTATTGGCTCATTAATACATATATATGCATACATATACATATATAAGAAAACACGGGCATATACATATACACACACATAGTTACGTATAGTGAAATAATGGATTCTCTACGCAAACACCATTATTTCACCATATTTAATGCTCTATTTTAACTAAATGTTGAATGTATAGAACACTTTATGAAATAAACCCATCGCATATCGGGTTTTGGATTACTGATGTGTACTATAATATATATATATGTATATATATATATATATATATATATATATATATATATATATATATATACGCTCTGAAACTTATGTATGAAAATACTCCTTTATAAATATGTAAATGCACTAACCAGTTACAGTAGTAAGCTGAAAAAAAACTCTAGTACCGTTGGAGCCAAGATGAAAATGATAAAAAACTAACAAAGAACGTATTTTCCCGCTCTGTCGTTTGCTAATGTCACTTTTTGTTGAAACTTTTGCGAAATCTATTAAACATTTCTTCCTGTGCCTTAGATTTCAAGTCATTTTGACCTTTTCCTCTCATGAAAGCAAAAAGTGAAAATGGCATTGAGCGTTTGTTTTGCAACGAGCCGTTATAGAGGCAACGGACACCTTCTTCCCCTGTCTCCAACACGCTGGTCTCACCATCACCATTTTTGCTGTTTGGGAACGTTAAAAAATATTCCAGTACAAAATTAATGGTAATCGCCCCTTAGTTCCTTGCCATTTCGACTTATATGCACACACACACACACACACACACACACACATATATATATATATATATATATATATATATATATATATATATATATGTATATATATATATTCTAAGAAATGGCATATGATCCTAGATTTACTTACTATTACATCACATTGACGCCCCCACTTTTCTCTGGAAAATTCTGTTCACCGCCATTCGGATATAAGACCTGGTGAAGGCCGTAGAATGGATCGTTTAAAACGTCGGATTTACAGCACTAGTAACAGGAGGAAGTTCAATCTTCTGACAACCTTTTTGGAAGACTAGTACCTATTCGGCCCAAAATATTGTGCCCCAAATCGATAGTTTTTGCTTGCTGAAAGAAAGGTAGGATTAATCCCTTTTCCAGATCTTGTTATATCGCGAGTGTGTCTCTAAAAAAACGCAAGAGAAAACTCAATGGATGTTATATGTATCGAGCACTTTATGAAATAAACCCATCGGATATTGCATTCTATCATATTCCTAATTAGTACTCATACATATATATATATATATATATGATTTGCATTTTGCACGTTTTATGTATCAAGCACTTTATGAAATAAACCTATCGGATATTGCATTCTATCATATTCCTAATTAGCACTCATATATATATATATATATATATATATATGATTTGCATTTTGCACGTTTTATTTTTTATGCAATCATTATTTTCATTTTGGGTGTTTCAGCAATATAAAAGTAGTCTTTTAATTCACTCAGCGTAATGCACACTCGTGCGTATCTAGAATTCATACAGTGCATGAATAGAAACGGAGTGTCCTTCCCGTAAATGATGCCATGAGTTTGGTACTGACTGTGTGTTCCTCTACTGAAGTACTGTACCAGACAAATTTAAATAGTTAGAAATCTTGATAGAATAAACATCAACTAAATTCAATGGTGATGTCGGTCTATTTGTCTGACGTTTTTCTTTTTTAGATATCATTGATTTGATTCAAAAGAATTGCTTGAGTAAATATTCACAAAATTAACTGGATATGTCTGCCAGTTTCTCCTATGTATTTTTTTTGTTTTTGTTCTGAAGCAGTAATTTTGAACATGTAAAAACATGCAAAACTTTTATGTAAGAGAATAAAACATAAGACGCTGTTAATCTTATACAATGTATTGTATCTTTTTAAATAACTGAATTGAAATGGATATGATTCACGCAACAACAAGTGACTCTCGATTGTGATTCTGATTTCCATTTTTTGTTCGTCTCTTTAAAACTTTTTTCTGTTTAATGTCTCTAAGTTTTAAAATTTCCTTTAAAAATTGTCAAATAAAAATTGCAAACTAGATAATAGAAATGAGAGAAAGTTATTAAAAGTTTGATACACGCCCGAAAGAATCTGGTGTCAAGGGTCACAGTAAATTCTATCACTTTGTTTTACATATGATTGATTAGCTGTCAAACCTGAGAAAATATTTGTGTTTTTTCCCTGCCGATAAGATTTATCTCCCTTGTTCCCCTGTGCTCAAACACGCCCACCCTATCGTTTTCATATCCGGTTTGGGGCCAATGAAACATTGCGTCGACTCGCTGAAGTGTTACGCGAATTTCCTTTTATTGTACTTAATCAAACTAATTTATTTGGCAGCTTGAAAATACGGTAATAAAAATTAAAAATGAAGACAGTGGCGGAGAAGTATCGAGAGAGCAAAGTACCAAGAATAGCAAAATGTAATAAAAAGTTTCGATTTAAATAAATAACCTCATGAAATGGTCGGATTGCGTTCTCCTATTCTCAACGCTTCATCAGGTTTCGACGAAATATTGTTGGGGATTGACAGGCGCCCTGGTTGGATAACAGGAATAATTCTATTTTGTTTATTTGTAAATTTTAGATTGTTTCATTCTGAATTTAATGTAATAACGCTTTCCTTCATATCTGTTGCTCTGTGTGGCCAAGATAGCGTGAAATTGTGCTGGAGAATTGACAGTATTGCAACAGGCGAATTAATCTTTGTAAACAATGCTTTTTCAACAGATGTCAGAATCTTTCCCTTTTTCCTCCTTTAATTAAATCAACTGTGTTACTCTCAAACTAAGAACCTTTAGTTAATGTTCAATATTGAAAACAAATATTGAACGGATCCGTTGTACGTAATTAATCACTTCATCTATTATATTTGGACTTGTAATAATATTTAGGTAATACTTGGTATTAGTTAAACATATAATAGTTAAAAATGAACAATAATTTATCTATATAACCAACAGCATGACTTTTTTTTCTGTTTATTTCTCTGTCCGTAACAATGGATTCTTCAATGGAAAGGTAACGTTTTTCTGTTACAAATATCCCCTACCCATCATTTGAAGCAGTGGACTCTTCATCTTGAACAAGTTCAGTCACTCCTTCGTAAAACCTCAGCTGAAATTAAGATGTAAACATTTATTTATACTATCAAAAGCTTTGAACCAGTGAAGAGTTGTCTAAAAATAAGAGTGTGTAAAGAAACCTCCCGAACTCTACACTAACACAGGTAGATATCCTACTAAATGAGTGTCGTCTCCAAAACATAATATATGTATTTGATGATTAAATCTATTATTCATCAATCTACTAAGAACACACCTATCCAAAATGAGCTATTTTATAGGGTGATTTATTTTTTTATTTTTATTCTAAGTTTTTTACAGTCTCAGCTGAACTCAAGCTGTTTTAATGCGTGATGATCAGACATGAATTCTTAAGAGTTTCTGTGACGTAATTTTCATTATGACATAATAGGAAGGTAAATTAACCAATGAGTCAGTTCCATTTGAATACAAACAAACAATCAAACAGAAAAATGCATATACGCTCAAAACTTGGTTAGATCAATTGATTAATTACTTGAATACATTTATCAATTAAAAAAAAAAGACTGTTCCAAGCAAAAATCTCAAATACTCACCAACCGCTGCATGATACCAATAGAACACAGAGAGCAACTGACAGAAACATACAACAGATGACTAACTGCAAACGCTGGATTTAACGGTGAAAATTGAATAGTGGGAATTTTGAACAACATTCAATCCTTCTCATGATATTGAACAATACAATTCTATCCTGATATCAAAAGTAGCAGTTTGTACTGTCGAAAGTGCATTATCTTTTTGACAATAAGTACGACCATTGGAACCTAAGATCCGTTCACTTGTTCTATATAAGTGTATATATACATATGTAAACACTGAATACATAAAAAAAAGATTTTCTAAAAATTCATGTCATCTCAGTCAATTATTAATCTCAATATCTGTTAATGCAATCAATGTGACTCGGTGTTTTTATATCTTTTGGATTTGATATTATTTGTGAATAATAAGTTATCCCATCCAGTACTGCGAGTCAGATTTGAAACTTACACTTCAAACCCGTTGGCCGATATCCTACCTTTGGACTACGGAACTGGACAGTAAGGCTGAATTTAAGCGATATATTTTGAATTACACAGAAATCCCCCATCCATTAGAGTGCTCAATTCCTATAGCAGAGTATTATATATAATATATATATATATAAAGAAATGGGTATATATGATCCAACAATGATTATGAATTGCGTTATATTATAGAGAAACTCTTATTTGAGATGATCTGCCGTTGTTACATGGTTAATGCATAACTCGAAATAGACAACGTAAATAGAATAAACAATCAAAGAAAATGGAACTGTGGCTGGAATCGAACCTACGTTCGATAGGGTTGCTGTTTCAACGTAGCGTTACTCTTTACACTGAGCTAAACAGCCGCCAGTAAAGTAAAGGCCTAAAAAACTGCTTCACTTCAATTCTCATCTCGTTTATCCTCGGTCTATCTGTTTCTTTCCAACGCGACAGTTATGTATTAAGACATGATTAAATATGATCCGACAGAATGGTTGTAAATTGTGTAATATTATATAAAAACTCTTATAAGAAATGATCTCCTGTCATTACACGTTGAAGACAACAAAAAATCTTCCTTGAACATAATTGGCAAATATATCAAGCAAATTCTTGCAACTATACAAAGAAATAATTTTCGAATGATTTCGTTACCTGATGCTGTGGTTAAATCTCTCACTTATTTCCCACTAGTCCCTGTTCAAGCCTCAGTAAGAGCTGGTACTACGAATGTCGATTTTCAAGGCAGACAAGCTAGCTCCAATACGATAGATAAAAACTTCTTTCTTTCTTTCCATCCAATTCGGCCTTGTGTCGTTCTCAGCTAAACTCAGTAAATATCGATATTAAAATGAATTTGGATTCTTCGTCAAGGATATTAAAAAAAGTGGAGCCAATTACTATACGGGCGTTCATCTAGTGTGACAGAATTACTAGTTCGTCAATTAGAACTTTATTTCTTCTTTCATTTCCCAAATCATTTTTTTCCTGTTTTATCTGCTTCTTATAAGGGCTTTTCCTTTTTTTTTTTTTTTTTTTTTTTGACAGAAATCAAACATTCTATTTAATAATAACTGTCTTCCAACGTTCACTCTTCGCCTCAAATGAAATGAAACAAACATTGGTGGCCATTTTTTGTACAATAAAACCACCATAAATAGCTTTCACACGTATCCACCAGTGATCATGACAAGATCGATCACAAACGAAGCAGAAAAAAAGCCGGTTGGATTCCTGGCAATTTAATATTAAAAGAAAGGAGTACAGATCTCGTTGGAAATTATACGAAGACCTATCATCACGTCGAATAGATAAATCTTTTGCCATTCAGGAAAGCTGGGTTTTAGAAGAACTTCAATGTAGTGTACACTGATGTATTAAAAATTTTGCCTCAGTTTGGCTGTTGTTATCATAACATTTCGATCGTTATACTCTTGGGCTTTCTCCGGGTGCCTGTCATTTTAGGTTGCGTGCTGAGAATTTGGAACTAAACCCTTTACCAATGAAGAAAAATTACTAATAATAGATATCCAAAAATTGTTTATCCCTGTGGATTGAATGAAGTGTTCAGTTTGATATTCTGAAAGTCAGTCACCAGAAGGAGGCCGTAAGGTACACAATGCGAGCACAAAGTCAGTGTGTGATGATGATGATGATGATGATAATAATAATAATAATTCAGACGGAAACCAACAGTTATGAATTATTCTGTAGTAGAGGAAGTTGCTTGAGGCATTTAAAATCAACAATATCAAAGTGATTTCATGAATTATAACATTTTTCCAAGTTATGATTATTCTCGTGTACGTAAGAGTAAAAAACAAAAATGATGTCGACCGATCAGGAGGGTTCCCGTAGCCACAGCTGGTACAGCGAAGCAAGCTTCCTTGGATGTGAGTTCAAATCTCACCAAGAGCTTCTTCCATAATTCGCTGTTTCCCACTGCCACAGACTGACGGTCTGAGTAGTTGTGATTAAAAGCAACTAAATTTAAGACGAAGGAAACAATAGTCAAAGCCTTAATGAAGTTCTAACACGCTTGTTGGAAAACAATTACCGTATTTTGTAACATATATATGTATATATATATTTTCCTTTCTGAAGCTGGCCCTCAAAATCAACATGCGCACTTCACGGAGAAGGTCAGCTTTGTATTCAAGCTTTGGATCTATGAATCGCCCTAGTTTAACTATCAAGACAATTTAGGTTTTGTCTCGACCTTGCTGATGCAGTATAGAGGAAAGCAAAGAGTGATACGTCAATCATCAACTTTGTTGCAAGAGCTGTCGGAAAGATGTGACATAGAGCGTCAAACCGCCCTAAGGGAATTCCACTCCCTGGTTAAGAATCACAGTTGTCCTTCTCCTTGACTGGTTACCTTCCCAAGGCCAGAGAGCCCAATCTTCCCTGCTATTTTACCCATAGCTGGGGGTGAGGTGGTGAAGAGATGGATTCTCGACAAGGGCATCAGAGCGGAGTGAACGTAAACGGTCCCGATCGGTGTTTGAACTGGGGTCGTCAATTCCATTGTCCAAACCGTTACCGCATATCGTATATCAGCAAAAACCTAACAGGGTGCGTCCTATATATCGTAAAACGCGGTAATATTAACCAGCATAATCAAGCCAAACGTGTTGAATGATGATTGCTGTATTGATTTTAAGCGCGAATATTAGAATTTAAATAATAAAGATGATTTGACATTTTAAGGGCAAATCCGCTAGTAAAGATGTCGACCGGGGATGATGAAAAGTGGTTGGTTGTCAGTGACCGAACATTACTTAAATGCGTATTGTTGTGTAAACGTGTAAATAAACAGTAAAGAGCTTTCGCCAAGTTTATGAAAAGTTTTCATCTGTTGTGGAATCGACGATTGGCGCTCGTAAATATAAGCAATCAAAGGTTTATATGCGAGAGGAGAAGGGTGAGGAAAGGGATGGTTGGGGAGAGGGGAGAGATGGGGATTTAGAAGAAAGGAGATCTGGGGGAGAGAAAAGGAGGATATCAAGGAGACAGATCCAGGGAAGAAATCAGGGAGAGAGAAAGAGGGAGAGAGGGAGGAAATTGAGGGGACAGAGAGGGTGGATATAGGGATCTGCTGAGAAAGAGAGGTAACTAAGAAGACAAACGGAGGGAGAAAATCGAGGGGAGAGAGAGAGGAGGAGGAGGAGGTGTGGATAGATCGGAATATCAGAGAAAGATGATTTGGAGAGAAAGAGAAGAAATCAAAGAGACGAAAGAAGAAGAAATCGAGGGGAAAGAGAGACAAAGAAACAGACAGACAGGAAAGGTAGATAGGTACGGATTGAGGAGGGAGAAGATCTAATGAGAAGGAGAAATTAAGACTACGAGAGGAAATGGATGAGATAGAGAGGAAGGTAGGAGAGAGGGGGGCTTGGGGGATTGAGAATAGATAAAAATGGAGAGAAAAAGATACAGGAAGAAAGAAACAATTGAGTAGGATGTAGGCAGAATAAAGACGTGTAAGGGAAAAAGAGAGGGGGAAAAAAAGAGAGAGAGATTTAAAGAAATAGAAGAATTGAGAGATGAAAGAGAAGGGAAAATGCAAAAAAGTCTCATGAAAACATCGGAGAAATGTGTCGAGGGAAGAGATATGCACAGGCATTGATATGAACAGACTCGAATAAATAGAGAGGTATATATGAAGAGATATGAACTGACGGACAGATGAAACCATACGACGAGATCGAAAGAGATATGAACAGACTCGGGTAGATGAATTGGTACAAATAAAGAGACTGGTTGATAGATACGTGCAGATTGGCGTAGATATCTAAATATGAGCAGATTTTAGAGATCTGAACGTTGATCTAAACAGACTGCGGTAGAACTGGATTTAGATATCTTGACATAAACAAATAGGAGAGACATTAAGATAGATAGATAGATGGATAGGCATGAAAGACGGAAAGAAAGAGGGGGGATACCGATAGTGCGCAAAAGCAAAGACACTAAGTGGTAGAGTACGTCAATTTAAACGATTGGAATGGATTGCAAACGTAAAAAAGGACTAAGAGAGAGAGTGAGAGAGAGAGAGAGACCGAGACCGAGACCGAGGAAGGAAAGTTGAGAGAGAGAGGGAGCAAGTTACTTTGTTAAGTGATTGAAATGTTAGGCCCGAGGACACTTTATGGAAACCAACTCTTTACTCGACCCGTCAAAACCAAAACCAAAAATTCACTCCCCGTTCCTGCCTTTCATGGTTCGCTCCGGATTAGCTGTGAGTAAGACATAAAATATCTATGAAAATATTTATTACTCTGAATCCATTTTCTTGATTAAACTTTTATCTTGTCTCCGGAGTCTCGGTCGATATGAGCAGTGCCTCTTTAAAACCGAAACAAGCATCCGTATATATTTTACTTATATATATATATATATATATATATATATATATATATATATATATATACACACACACACACACACACACACACACACACATATATATATATGTGTATATATATATATATATATATATATATATATATGTATATAATTATCAGGTATATCAATTTACAGAAAATACTTTCCAAGTTTATTTTTCGGCTTCCAGTAAATTGTATTTTTCGCGACTATTAAAACACATTTATTGAGGTAACCTTTTTCTTTTATCAGAAATTCTCGTCTATTTTCACCCAGTCCTATGGGGACTTATTTTGCCTATAATGCACTGTGCCCAAATTAACAAATTATCAATAAATATAAAACTTCTTAGGGTTCAATCTATTTTCAATCTGATTGTCAAGTAGATGCTCGCTGATCAAACGCAGTCAATTCCCTCTTTTCAAAGATCGTTGTCAAATCGAATTTTTGTTCCTTTCCCATCACAATTGGCCGAAATGGATTCCGCCTCTTGGAAAATAAGAAAAAAAATGATAAGTAATTTTTTGTGCCTTTAATCCTTAAGGCCCTCGTTTCCTAAGGATATTTGTCAGTTTTGGAGAAAAGTTATTTTTTGTTTTGCGGGGCAGAGGGATTTTTATTTATTATTACTTTCCGACGTTCGCACGGAAGTGCTGCTTACACGATTTACACCCCCTTCATTTCAAAGATGGATTTTTGGATTCATAAAGAGGACATTAGTTTCTTGAGAACAAAAATCTCTTGAAAAGAAGGGGAAATATTTCGATCAGTTGTTCATCTTTCCTTATATGATTTTAATTCAAATTAAACTGCTTTTTATTTATGAAAGTAAAACAAGTAACACCTGGCAAGATGTGTTGGGCCGTTGAATTTCTTGGCATTGTTACACAACGTTTTAATTCATTCATTCTACAGCCTTCTTCAGGTCCATAATCCGTAAGGTACACCAGCGATCACTTTCTGTTGCCATGTTGTTTTGTAAAAAATAAGATCTCGTTTCTTTACGAATTATGCATAAGAATCCTTCAGAATTGATCAGCCAAAACAACCCCTGATTTGCTCAGTTACTCCCCTACTTCGAACTGACATCTTGCAATTTTCACAATCTTACTTTCTCAGTGACAAATTGAAAACAACTTGAAACAACTACTTGATACCCGTGAAAAAAAAATCAAACCTATAAAATCCCACTGTTCATTAAATATGTAGAGTAACTTAACTTGAATTAGTATCTGACCATTATACTTGGTGATCTGGTGTAGATCGAATTCACAGGTAACAGCCAGTTAGATTTACTCGCTGGTTATTGTTGATATTTGTCTTGATATATATATATATATATATATATATATATATATATATATATATATATATATATGTACTCGTTGATCCCGGTGGGAAAAAATCACAGATATATTCGGATAGAGTATTGTTATTTTTTAGAAAAAAAATACTGTATTCGTTTACCGGGAAGAGTGGATAATTCGGGCAGGAAGTTTTGTTTGCTTCGTCTTGTTTTTTTTTTATCGAAATTTTTACACTTCACCTTCCCAGGGAAAAATTCCAGTGTTACGACGAACGACCAAAGAAAATCACACTATACGTTATTAAAGTGGATTCATTTCTCTCCAATTCTTTCCCTTGCAGAAAATTCTCCCATTAGATTTGAAATTCTTCCCCCGAGGGAAAAATGAGTAGGTACGTGATCTGAGATTCTAAGAACCATTGGTATAGCATTAAGTCTCCGTTGTTGTCCACCCAAAGGAGGATCGAACTCAAATCCCTTGTGGATTGATCACCGTGCCTGCAAGAGGCACTCAGATCAGATCATGTATTGTGATGAATTGCAAATACAAAATTGATGGATGGTTCAACTTGGTGTTAGGAACAAATATCGCTATATATGGGTCATGAGTGTGAATATCTAAGATTAAAGTTCTTAATGCAAGACTAACTCCGCACAATAGTATATATCATGAAGGACGAATCTTCCTTGCGCGGATCTGATTGATGGCTAACCTGGCTGCACATTTCCCAACGGCATCGATTGTCTGCATTCATGTCAAGGTAAAAGTCAGGATTTCGATAAGATATTATAACAAGCCTGATTGCTGCAGGATCAAACTCAATTTCAACTTCTGTTTTGAATTGTATATGTAATAAATAAAAAGAATACCAAAGAAGACATTTTTGTAAAAATGTATTTGTTCAGTAGAATGAAATAAACCCGTGAGAATCTGTATGAGAGAGTATAATTAATAACTAAGACTTGTCAATTTAGCACAGTCAGTGAGACAACCTGCTGGCAGTCAGTTGGTCGTGAGTTCAATCCACAGTAGGGGGTTATGAGTTTTACAAAACGGTTTACATGCCTCATCTTGATTATAAATCATCCTCATATATAAAAAAAATGCATGCATATATTTTCTGTGCGTAACACTTTCCAGTGAGCTTACTGATTCTACTACTTGATCCTAGACAGAACGCAAAAAGATGTGCCTGACAGGCAGACCAGTTGGTTGGTTGGTTGGGCATTTTAATGAGAGATTGGGGAAAAAGAAAGATGTGCCTGGACATTAGGGATAGATGGAGGAAGAATATGTTTCTCAAATTGATCATTTTTTAAAAATACACCATTAGTTGTAAGCAAGTAATATATATTATGATGGATACATCTTTGTTGCTCGAATCTGGTGAATGGCTAATTTATTTGCGTATTGACTACTGACGCAAATTGTCTGCATTTGATAGATTTTCGAATGCTGATTTTCGGGACATGCAAGCTCCCTGTATTTGAAAGATGGACGCAATACAATCTAACTGCCTTACCATTAGGAGTTCTTATACAGAACTAAATTAAATCTAGTAAATGTCAATATGGTTATAACAAGCTAATCTCACAAACATTTGTTGTGAGCACCTGAGTCCTTGTACCGTATTTAACCCTATCTACAAGATAAAGAGTAACCCTGCTATCCGAGAGTGGAGCGGTTTTACGTTTTGAAGGACAGAATGTAAAACAGAAGCATTTACCATTCAAATTGAATTAATTTTTGGGGTTCTGTGCTTTTCCTCTCGTACCCCTCAATTGTAAGATTGCCATTTTATGGCCAAGTTTTTAAAAAACCAAAACACAGACATTTTGGATATTCTACGGCCAAATTTGAAAAACAATATTTCGGCCATTTTATGGCCAAATTTGAAAATCACTCTGCCATGAACTTTTTAGTTTGGTATATTCAATTTTTGGCCATTTGCATCTTTCATTCCCAGCAGACATTTTAGTTGAACAATAGAAAAAAAATCGCAAATAATTTTTAGCGTTTTCAATCTATAAGACCTTCGTTATCCCAGAAAATGTGTCAGTTTAAAAAAAGGCCAATTTTTTAAGGTTCTATTTACAATGTAATTGTAATGCTAAACTCGCCATTTTTGGTGTGTTTTTTCCAGAGATGTCTTCAACTATGTGGCAATTCAGCTACATCTTTCGCCCTCGGCCTTCATCGCATCCATTCAACTCTATCTAACCTTCCGTAAAGTTAACAGTCAGCCGTCTTTCGAAATCACTTATCTTGCTGCTATTCATCTACTCATAGATGACTTAAGCAATTTTCTTTTCTCGGTCGTAATTGAGAACATTAATCAGGTTTCATTGAACAATTACCAGTAGTCCCAGTCCCTCATTAGAAAGCATTTATCTAACCGAAACGATGAGACCACATAAAAAAAGGGCTAATTAGTGATACAGGTCGACATTTCTTTCTGGATTTTTTTTTCTTGTCCTCTTTGGCTGCGTCTCTCTCTTTCTCTCTCTCTGAAATACAAAGCAATCATTTTGCTTCTTCTCATCTCTCCATTGTTCTTTAATGAAACACGCATTGGAAAGAAAAAAAAACGTGACACTAGCAAAGCAGACTACCTTGACCTGAAATAATGAGAAAAAGAATAAGCAGACTACAGGTTTACCCCACTATCTCCATCTAAATGTAAAGTGTTCCTATAAAAAAAAAAACCTTTCGTAAACCGAGATGGCGTAAATTGGAGGAGCAATTACCATCAAATTATATGGGAATTATTTAAAGCGTTACAAGACCTGAAAAAGTAGTAAATGATGATGGTGTTACGCTGAGTTGTCAGCAGTCGGGATGGTAGGAAGTACATGATACTGATAGGGTAAGAGAGACAGGAGAAGTTGGTTCACGCTACCTCTGTAACGGCTAACTGCAAAATAAGCGCTGAACGTTTTTGCCTCCTCGGTGGGGTGAAAAAGGGGCTCAAAGCTCACTTTCCGAAAACGGGGGATACCTCTAATGACATGTCTACCGTTTTATATTAAGGTTGATGTAAGTGCAGTGTCATGTATGCTACACCATGCAGGGGTCGGTAAACTACATCTCATTTCATCCGACCCGCCCCCCGACTCCATTGAATTTGTAACATTGCTAAAGAAAACTCTTTGTTTCCTTCATCTTTCTTTGGTTCATCATCATCAGTCTTTTATCGCCCATCATTGGACGTAGACCTTCCCCAGTATACAGCACACCTCTCTATCGTGGGCGTTGTAGAGCCAATAATTTCTAAACCTCTCCAGTTCGTCTCGCCATTCCATATTCTGCCGGCCTCGGTTCCGCATTTGATCACTAGGGATACATGTTTTGAGTCATGATTTCCATCGGTTGTCTGCCATTCTTGCAACACGACCAGCCCATTGCCATTTGAGTTTCCTATGGATTCTATGATGTCTTAGATTCCCAAATATATTGTGCTGTCTTGTGATCCCTCCATGTGATGCTGATAAGGATTCTCCCATGTGCACGTTGCAAAATTCTCGGTTTGAGGGCCAATCTCTTGGTTAGGTTTCATGTTACGGCTCTATAGGTGACCATTGGGAGGACGCATTAGTTGTATACTCTTCTTTTTAGGATTAGTGGGATTTTCTTGTTCTTGAAGGTTGAACTTGGTCAACCGAAGGCCTGCAATCTTAGAGTGGATCTTCGCTTGATTTGTTCTTCTTTTGAGGATTCCATACAGATTAACAATGGAGTTCAGTATCGGAAAAAGTGCCCTCGAGCGAATCAGTGTTTTATATTTAATTCAGCAATGCGCGTCCTTGCTTTTTCTATTGATATCCAGAAAATCTGAACAACAATTAAAGGAAATTTTGTCTCAAAAGAAAAAAAAAAGAATTTCGTGGTTTTTCAGTGATTAATCATGCAATTATATGTAGGTATATACTCTTAATGGAAAAAAAAACATAAACATATTTTTTAAAGAGCATTGCGTGGTCATTTCTTATATTCGCTTCGGCCTACAAGAGATAAGATATTTCTAAACAGGCCTGCCTCATAAAAAGTTCACCGACCTATATCTTAGAGAATAAAGCTATTATTGAAAGGTTTGCTAATGTAATTCCATGTTTTGCTGATTCAATGTAAATATAAATATAAATCGTTACTATAAGAGGTTTTTCAGTCTTTATCAGCAATGGTGTCTACCTAAAAAGCGGCTAATTTATAAATTGTTTGGTCTATTAAAGGAAAATGAAGGAACCGACTCTTACAGACAAAAAAACTGATCTATAAGATCGTCACATTTTTTTTGGAAAATATTTCAAGTTATTTTTGTTAATTTATATAGTTTTCTTCTAATAGAATACCATATATGCGTACACACATCAAATGATACTTATGTTTGCTTTTATTTCTAATCTTTTCTAGGCTCAAGCGAAGAAATCTGGAGACCTAAGCGAAGTTATTCTTACGACAACAGCGAAGTTTCGGAATATGTGTAAGTAAACTCTTTTCTTTATTTTTGATTATCATTCATCGTTTTCTTTTTTAATTATTGCTTCATCCTTATTTGTTATTTGTCTACTTATTCGTGTTTTTGTGTTTTTTGTTGTTGTTGTTTTTTTTTTGTTTCTTTGGTAGTGAAAGATGACAGTAAATTAATTTGGACTAACAATAACATCAAAAGAGATAGTTTAACTTCATATCAATAAGAAAAAAAAAAGAATTTATTCACCTGAAAACGTTGTGCCTCGAACGCAAGCTCACTATAAGCTGGGAGAAAGTCGCCATTAAGAGAACAAAGATAAGAGAAGTGGAGATAAGGTTTGCTTTCCATTATTATCAGGGCTAGGTAGGTTCGAATAACACAGCGACATTTTTTTGTTTCATTTTTTTTCTTCTCTTAATTCGGTATACGAAGAGTTGATTAAGGAAGAGTAGCAAATTGTTTTCTACAGTCAGTGTGAAGAATTTCAGTGTTCCAAGCAAAATATTGATTTTGTCAAACTCAATTCCAGACCTGGAGTTGACGTTTTTATACCATCACCAAATTTAGGCCAGTAAAAAAATGAACACTCCTCGACCGTGACTTGAAATCATGACCAGCTTACCGACTTAGTTGAATTGATAATTTTCTGCTGAAAATTCGCAAGGGCTTATTGCTTTCTAATAGATAAATAGATTTATAAAATTAACGTTTCCCTGCTGTGGTTTGAAATTATAACCAAATGATTGGTAACCGACTCTCTTGCGGACTGAGCCAAACTGACAAGTCTTACATCTCTACGAAATTTATTTTGCGGATTTGCAAAGGCTTATTCCATTAAGTGAATACATTTATACTTATAAAATATATTTTTATATTCTTTTTTAATTTATTATGCAGATAATACAAAAATAGCAGTAATTATAATTAGTTGGAATAAAGGTTTGAGTGGAGTTTGACCCTGTAGCTGCCAGGCTTGTCATTATATATTCTAATCGTGTTTTTCCGAAACATTAAATTCCATTTTATATCAAGAAGACTCCTTCTTTCACAAAGCTGTTATGAACTTCCATATAAAGATCTCGACGCCGTTTCCATGTATTTTACTCCTTAATTAGCATTAGAAAAGAATTTCTCCTTTGTGACAAGGGGAGGAATTTATCATATTTCCCGGCTGACGTAGTACTATTCTTTTCGGGAAATGAACTATGCAAATTAACCTTGCGTCTTCGAAATACTCATAAGGCCGGCACCCAAATACAGACAAAGGATCTTTGGTACGAGACATGTCTATTTATAACTCTCACAATCTACTTGTAGATGTTTACTTTGCTAGCAAATATGAACACGCACAGTGCCAAAGGTTGTTAATTAATGTTTTTGCTACTTTACCTGTTGAGTGTATCTATCTTCATTTCGTCCTCCGTCTGCTGCGAGTAACATTTGCTTTCCAGCGATGCTATTTAGTCTCTGATGAATCCCCATTATTTTATTTATCACCTACATACGTCACTAAAAAAAAAACAAAAAAAAAACGGTATAGCTGAAGGTGTTAGAAGTTCAAGTGTATTCCGCGGCATCGAAGACGAACATGTTTTCAAAGCTGTATCTTGCATTGCTTGTAGGGCCCTCAACCGAATTAAACAAAAACCGCTTTGATAATCTTTGTTTTACTATAGTTCCATTCATAGAATATTTAGCTTGACAATTTGGGCATTTCTTCGTTGTATACGTGTGTATATATGTCAATTATTTTATTATAATTATTTATCAGATCTCCATTTTCGATATTACTTATCTCTTCGATATCATGTTTAATATTTTCTATGTTGGGGGTGGAGTTCGGCATCGTAAATTTCCGTACAAGTGTTTTCTGATACTTCTCAAGACAAACACACAACGATCAAAATTGAAAACGCTGAGCTGAAAAAATAGATCACCACATCTACCAAGGATAATGAATCTTCGTGAAATCCTCAAAAGAAGAAATCAAGCGAAGAATCACCCTAGGGTGGCAAACTTTTGGTAGAACAAGCTCAACCTTCAAGACCAAGGAACTCGCATTAATCTTGAAACCAATGCATCCTCAACCTAACCAAAAGATTGTCCATTAAAACAAGAACTATGCAACGAGCGCATGAGAGAATCATGCCCAACCCCACATGGAGAGATCAAAAATTCCATTGAGAAAACCAAATGGCAATGGGCTGGTGATGTTACAAGAATCTCGGGCAACCGCTGGACATCACTACTCACAATGGGATCACATGCAAAACCATGACCGGCAGAATATAAGGTAACAAGATGAACACGACAGGTCCAGATATTATTGGCTCCGTGACGCCCACGATAGAAGCCTGGCGAATCTTGGAGAAGGTCTGTGTCTTATGACGAACGTTGAAAGGCTGCTGATGATGATGATGACAGTTTCAGCCACAGACAGTCGACCCTCAAAATGAACTATTCATAAGTCAATTACTCTATGATGGTCCAAAGTCACAAGATAATCATTGCTGGCAATTTGAATATGCTAATGAGAAACAGTAAAAAGCTTCCTTTAAGAGAAATGGTGGAAACCTTCATTTAATAAGGAAAGGAATCGTTTGCTGAAATTGCAAAGATTTATCCGTCACATAACTTTTTATTAAGGTATTGCTGCAGTAATCTCTCCCAACAATCTTCGATCCCGAAGTCAAGCCTTCATTAGGAGAATATTTTCAGTAGGAAGATTGTTACGTTTTTTGTCCCTGTCTTATAACAACTGATCCAACATGGCTTTCTTAAAGATCATTTTTTCAACTTTTAAGTTTTCTGTTTTTCTTTTTATAAGTCTTTCGTTCTTTTTACGTTTTCTTTCCTGTCTTTTTCTTTCTTTTTCTCTCACACTTTATTATTTATTTCTCTAGTTTTATTTTCTCTGTTTTCTTTTTCTACATTTTTTTTCCATTCTTGTTTCCTGCACTTTCTTTTTTTCATTCCTACTCTTTTTTTGTTAATGTTTTCTTTTCCTTCCTTTCTTTTCTTCGATCCCATTTCATCACTTCTTAATCCTTTTTTCCTTTTTCTCATTCTTTCTGTTTTTCTTTCTTTTCTAGGTTGTTTATTCTTTTTCTATCTTTTTCCATTTCTTATTCCCTTTCTTTCTTTCTTTTCCTGGTTATTTTTTCTTTTTCTTTCCTTGATTCCTTTTTTCATTCCTTCCTTCTTTTCTTTCATTTTTCTTTCTTTTCCTCTTTCTCTTCATAATTCTTCCTTTCTTTACCTTATCTTCCTTTTTTCTGACTCTTTTTTCCCTCTTTATTTCCTTTATTCTTTTTTTTCTTTGATTTCTTTCTATTTTATTATCCTTTTTTTCTTCTTTCATTCTCCTTTCTTTCATTCTTTCTCTTATTTACATTCGGGAATGAAAGTGTTAAATTTTCTTTCTTTCCTTTTTTTTTTACATTTAATTTGTCTCATTTTCTTTTTACATTCATATTAGGTTACCAAAAAAAACCATTTTCTTTTTATAATAAAACCGAATCTTCTATCCATCATATAACTTTTATTACGATGTATAATTATAATTGTTACATTCTTTAATCGGTTATTGTTGGTAATCATTTATTGTGCATAATTTATAAATCATACTTCGTCATAGGTATGTATGTATATCATAAAAATATTAGATGTAGGGTTCGGTACTATCAGCAGTTCCAGGCATTTGCTGGTGGTATTGGAACATATTTCCCGCGAATAAAGAGTGATTAAAGTATACATATAATTCAGATAGTGTACTATTGATACATATTATCTTTAAAAAAAAAAAGGACAACGGCGTAAGTTGGCTGGAATCCATATAATGCGATGACTGGGGATTAAATCTGGGGGTGGATTCTGGTCGTTGGCCTGCATAGAATTAAAAAAAAAAATGTTTCAAGAGATGCCCTTTTTTTCTCTCAATTTTTGCTCATTTATTACTGATTTTTTTCCAGAAGCCTATCTACTTAGGGTTCGGTAAGAGAAGTACTCGAATTACCAAAAAAAAAAGTTTCTTTTCTTTGAGACTATTTCAAAGTAATACTTGACCAACATTTTCTATTCGTGTAGTGTTACTTATCACACGTTGCAACTGGATATACAATACGACCAACAATTATTGATACCATTTTCTTTCAACTAAAACTATGTTTCTCCCGTGTAAGACTAAACTAAAAGATGAACATTTTAACCACTTGGAGATGGGATATTTTCTGTGCGACGTCTTATCGACGAAATATCTCGTCATTTACTGCAGGACAGTCATTCTACAATCTACGAATGTTCTTCAGTCATGTATGTATATGTTAGAAAATAGTTTATATTGGGTTCGTTACTATCAGCAATTTCAGGCATTCGCTGGTAGTACTGGAACATATTCCCGCGGATAAGGAGGGATTGAAGTATACATATAATTAGGACCTTCCAAGTAGGAAGGCCCGGCAAATCTTCCTAGAAAATCGGTATTTGAAATACTAGCTTTTAGTTGAACACGAACACCAAGCTATAGTACCGGTATGAAACACGTAACCACCCCAGTAACGCCGTAGCCCCACTGACAGATTTTGCTCTAACCTCAATTATCCGAAAAACAAAAAAAATGATTCGGAAGATGGATGCGGGTTTCGGTAGGTTGGAGAGGAGATTGGTGGGGGTAAGAAATTAAGATCAAATGAAAATAATGAAAATGAGGAAAAATGACTTGGTAATGTTTTTGTTCGGTAACCACAATAAATCAGTAAACCACAGAGGTTCCTGTCCAGCAAACTGTGAACAATCATGCTGAAGGTGTATGAGAGGGGGCGGTAGGCTTGGAGACATATTGATGAGTAGAAGAGTCAGGGGATAGAGAAAGGAAGAAAAAAAATTACTGACGAAGGCGCACGGAGATTGAGGTGGAAGCGCAGGGATAGTACAGATACAGAGATCGAGTGCCCCCCCCTTTGACCCTTACCTAGCCCCCCCACACACACACACATTTTTTTTTCTCTAAAAACAACATGGTGCACATTAGAGAGATAGACGTTCAATCACCATCATTGGTTATAGGATATATGAACCTCGCCCTGCCCTGCTTCGCAGAAACCTCACCCCACCCTGTTTTGCTGGGAAAATCAAGCCGGTCAGTTCAAGTGTAGTGGGAAATGGGCCACGCTTAACGAGGCTAATTAATCATTAGAACTGTTGCTAAGTTGTGTTCAATCAGGTAATTTTCTTGATGCATCTAGACAGAACAGACTGACGGATAGACTGACGCACTTAAGTGTTGGGTACAGTAAGGATTGCTGGACAGAGATACAGAAAGACAAGCAAATTGCTTCTTAGGGTTTACTCCTTGCAGATAGTGACCATAAGAATCTGGTCACTCCCGCCTACACGCCCTTTTTGAAGGATGTCCAAATTGAATGCTTCCCTCGGCCCGTTATCCGTCACCTTGTCCTGAGAGGCGTTCGCTGTCTGGGGTAAGAGAAGATAAGAGGGTGGGGATACGAAAAGAGTAAAGATTGCAGGGTTAGTGGAAGGGAGTACGAAAAAAAAGCATAAAACAAAGGTCAGACAATGGACAGTCATCTGCTGTGATTGGATCTCGTCTTCAGGGTCCCTTTTTTTGCCTAATGTCCAATACGGTAAAACAAAGTGGACAGAGACAAACGGGGAGAGAACTCGGGATAGTCAAAAGAGAATCAAAGAAAAAAAAGAAGAAAATAAAATTTCAAAAAAAAAAAATCATTACGTCGTTCTTAAACATGGACTCGAACATGCCGCAGCAAAGATAAATTCAGTCCTTCGGGTCGGACACTTAACGTCCGACACTATCACAACCTACAACTACAATCCTATCCCAAACCCCAGACCCCAACGCCGGACTATGGTCATGTGAAAAATTACCTCTTCGAGGCTACATGACATTCGGTTTCCATCATCATCGCGCTGAGAGCCTTACAAGTCTTGGGAGACGCTGGCCAGTGAATTTGTAGGAAATACGGGTCAGTAGGCATGAGTAGGCATTTGACCCTCGCTTGTCAAATGTCTCGCAAGATGGCCGATAAGGGCATCCACTGACCTGAACAATAATCATACATTAAGTGATTTATTTCCAGCACTGACTGATTCGTATATGGGGCACACAGTTCTTCGTCAGACCAATATCCCCATCAATTGAAGTTTTTTTTCACTCTTAGTGCATCCGCAGTTTTCATGCAATAATCTAAAATCAAGCAGTTTATCATTTGGCCCTGTAGTGGGCGCAGCTTACGTAAGCGGTGTGCTGATAAACGACTAAAAATGTTATTATATTAAGCCAAAACAAAGAAAACCGTTAACTGTTTAATTTTGTAATATGAATGTAACTTCTGTTCGTGCTTTTAGCTCTAAACCCCCTAAAAACTGACCAAAAGGACTGAAATTTCAATATTTGTTTTTGCTAAATATTTCACATTTTTAGCGGTATCTCAGTTGAGCGTTTTTGTTTAGCTGCGCCAATCACTCTGCATTGCCGCGAAAACGACTGCCAATAAAGATTAATTTGGCACTTTATTATCATTATTATTTTTTATTACCTTGATATATTAGTTGCTTTCTATCGCAACTTTCTTAGGTCGTCAATCTTCACAAGGGTGGATTGGATATGAAGGATACACTCTCTCTTATTCCTGATTCGTGCTATTGAAGTGATTCACGGTACAATATTTACGGGTGCGAGAATTGGGTGGCAAAGAAACCTTTTTTTTCTTCTAATTTTATGGCCGATGTATGCAACTGTTGTTCTTTCTTTGCTGATTAGTACAACTGTTCTTTCTTTGCTGATATATACAACTTTTGTTCATTCTTTGTTGATATATACCACTTTTGTTCATTCTTTGCTGATATATACAACTTTTGCTCATTCTTTGCTGATATATACAACTTATGATCATTCTTTGCTGATATATACAACTTATGATCATTCTTTGCTGATATGAACAACTTATGATCATTCTTTGCTGATATGAACAACTTTTGTTCTTTCTTTGCTGATGGATACAACTTTTTCTGCTCTCTTTCCGTTTGCTTGATGTCAACAACTTCTGTTCTTTATACTTTCTTTGCTGATGTGTGCAACTTCTGTTCTTCCTCTGCTGATGCATACATTTTTTACTCTTATTTTATTAGTAATATATCTTGATGCAGACTTTTAATTTTGATACCTGATAAATTTGAATATTTTGGTATTTATATTTCTTAATATCAACGTTGCCAATTTTGAGGGGTTTTTTTTCAAATTAATTTTTAAGCCTCAAGATTAAGAGGTGCGAGAAAGATTTTGAAATCTCGAAGGGGTGCCAGCCTTGAAAAAGGTTAAGAACCACTCATGTAAATTAATGCCGCTGATATGCGTCCATGCCCTTACGATAATCACCTTCTCTCAAGAGAGGTTTAGAATTGCGAATGGAGAAGTAAGAAACTAAGGAGAACATGTTTGGTAGAAAGATTGTTACATTTTCGTTCCTGTCATACAAAAACTATTTCTACATCTGTGATGGCTTTCTTAAAGATCATTTTTTTCCATTTTTCATTTTCTTTCTTTTCTTTCTTTTTCTTTTACGTTCTCTCTTTGTTATTTCTTTCTCTTGTTTTTCTCTTTTTCCTCCTTATATTTATTTTCTCCATTTTCTTTCTTTTTTCTTTTTCATTTTTCTTGTTATATTTCATTCCTTTCTTTAGTTTCTTTCGTCACTTTTGACTTTTTATTTTTCTTTCCCTTGCGTTTATTCTTTTCCTCCTTTTTTTATTTTGTTCGTTCATTTTCTTTTCCATTTTTTATTCCTTTTTTCTTTCTTTGTCTGATTATTTTTTTCTTTTGCCTTCCCCTGATTAACTTTTTCTTTTCTTCTTATTCCTTCCACTTTTTACTTTTAATTTTTCTTTCTTCTTCATTTTTTCCTTTTTTTTTTCGGATTTCTTTTACTCTCTTCTTTTTTCTTCCGTTCTGTTTCCTTTCTTTTTCTGTTTTCATTCTTTTTTTTAATCGCTACCTTATCCCTGACTTATTTTGGGAAATGAAAGCGTTAAATTTCTTCCTTTTTTTTTTTCTCGTTTTTTATGTCTTGGTGTCGACTTTTTTAAATTCATTTTTGCTCACAAAAAGAAAACACGGGAATCAATAGGTTTTATTTCTATTTTTTCTTTGTTTTTTGCACAAATGTTTAAAGTCAATAAAGCTTTTATTTACTGCCATGTAAATAATTGACCGCAAGAAATAAACGATTATTATTGATTTTTGTTTTTCTTCAATTCCCATACAAGTCTGTTAAGCTGTAAGCTGAATACTTTAAAAGTTTTTCCCACTCTGCAAGATGTTTTGTTCTCTAATGTGCTACCAAATCTATCTTGTATATCTTTTTCAATATTCATTTCTGTGTTGTAAATGCTCTGCTTTCTTCATGTTTGCCCTCCTTTTCGTTGTTTCAACGAAACTAGTTCTTTTCCAAGTTTCGCTAATTTTATTTCTTGTGTGTCATTCATTACAATCACCATCAGTCTTTTAACGTCCGTTGTGGGATATAGACCTTCCTCAGGATTCGCCACATCTCTTTCTAATTTTGTCTCGTTCGTCTTTCCATCTTGTATTCTGCCGGCTTTGATTGTGCATATGATGTCTGAGGATCCATGTTGTGAGTAGTGATGTTCATCGGTTGTCAGCCATTCTTACATGTTCAGCCCATTGCCATTTGAGTTTTCTAATAGATTCCATGATTTCTTAGACTCCTGCCTTCTTCCTGATATACTGTGCCGTCTTGGGATCTCTCCATGTGAGATTTAGCATGATTCTCTAATGTTCACGTTGTATGGTTCCCAGTTTGCAGGTCTGTCTTTTGGTTAAGTTCCATGTTTCAGCTTCATGGGTGACTATCGGGAGGATGCATTGGTTGTTTACCCTTCTTTTTAGGACTAAGTGGATCTTCTTGTTTTTATGAAGGTTGAGCTTGGTCAGCCGAAGGCTTGATTTCTTCTTCTTTTTAAAGATTTCATGGAGATTTGTTGTCCCAGGTAGATGTAGTGGTCTACGTTCTCCAGCTTTGAGTCATCGGTTTTGATCGTTGCGTTCTCATTTCCGTCGTGATTATTGTTCATGACCTTCGTTTTGCTGAAAATCGTGTGTAGGCCGACTTTTAAGCTTTCTTCGTCTATCATCAGTTGGAGGTCGTGTAGATTCTCTCCGAAAAGGTTCGATGTCGTCCACAAATCTGAAGTTCCTCAGATATTTGCCGTCTATTATTACGTTCTATGTTTCTCTTCAATCTCTTTATTTATTGAGCTTTGTTAAGTCTGGCACAAAACCACAGTCTGCTCGTAGTATTTGATGATCATCAATGGTCACCCATCGAAGTATTGAATTCGACTCTGCTTAATTTTGGTCATCAAAGGAGAACTGGTATTTCTCGCATTATTTGACCGTCAGTAACACGGCTTTTTCTGTGTGTTTGTGTGTGTTTATTTCTCTCTATATCTCTTTGATATTTACGAAGCTTCGCTGAGTATGGTACAAAAACGGGAATAAGAAATAAGGAAGATTGTGTTGCAGCATGCTTGCCTCGATAATCAGCATTCGTAATTCTTTACATCGACCTTTGGTACCGACAGGAAATAGCGTAACTATTTTAGTGTCTTTACTCTTTCCCTGTCTTATTCAGTGCTACTCTTTTATATCGTTCTTATTCACTTTTTCATTCTTCACTTGCTTCATTTGTTTTCCTATCCAAGTTATTTCATTCTTTCCCTTCTTCATCTCTTTTCTCTCATTCTCTTTGTCCTGAATCATTCTTTAAAGCTCTCTATCTTTCCTTCACTTTTTGTAGATTCCTAATTCATTTTTTTCATTCCTTGTTTTATATGTTTTCCTTTTCTTTTCCAACTTCTTCATTCTTTTTAATCACCGCTACCCATAACAGACCAGTTTATTCACTGTTGCTGGCTTTAGTTTATTCATTGGTTAAAACGTTTATATGTATACATCTATCTATCCCGACTTCGCCCAAACTTTACTGTCCATAGAAAAGGACTTGAAATGTTGCACACACACACACACACACTCCTTTCAATGAGTAGGGAAAATGTTGTTTTTTTTTGTTTGTTTTTTTTCTTTTCAAATTCGCATCCAAGATATATTTCTAGTGGGATGTTCAATATGCATGTAAGTTTATGCTAAATTGGTCACTAGTTTGTCCCCATATGTATTTTTTTTTTCTTTTTTGAAAATCCAGACTTTTTTTTTTTACTGATAACAGCTCAACACGGCGAAAGAAGTGATTCATTCATTGGTCACGCCTTTTTCCAAAATTGATTACCCCCAATACAGAATGTATGGGTAGTGGTGATTCATAATTTCCCTTGGAATGCCAGTCTTCCCTTATTTCTCTCCTTTTCTTCCACATTTTCTTCTTCCTATTTCATTTTATAATGCTCTCCATCTTTTCCTCTCGTAGTTCTAATCCATTCTTTCATTCCTTACTTCTTTCAGAAGATTTTTTCATTCTATTCCTTTCTTTCATTTCTTCCTTTTTCTTTTCTCTCTAAGCTTTTTCTTTTTGCTTTACATCTTATAGACCCTGTCTTTCATTCACTTCATCTCTCTCAACCAATTTCTCACCTTCTTTGTTATCTTTTTCTCTCAAGTTTTTTTTTCGTTTCTTTTCCTCTTTCTAACTTCTACGACTTCGTCCATCTTTCCAAGTATTTTTCTCCAATTACTATCTTTCCTTCCCACCGAGGTCATTTCGCGTAATGCGTTATCTTCAAAGGATTTATTTGAAGAAAAAAAAACTATTAAAAATGTTTAATTAAATCATTTTCTGTGTCGAAGCAAACACCTTTTCGGATTTGTATATGAAAGGTTTGCGATTCCTTGTAATTGTGCTTTTCATGAATTTTAGATTGGACCGAGAAATTATAAGAAAAAAAAAAACGGAACGAAACAAGACATAGAAAACATTGAAACGAACCGAAATCGTTACGGGAAATAAATGAACAGAACGATGTAGAGAAAGAGGTGGCAGGCTAGATGTAAATAGCGAGAAAACAAATCAGTGTAACTTGCCAAATGAATAAACACGAATAAATAATTAAAAAGTGAAAGGCGTTTTACAAAATTAATCTTGAAAAAAAAAACCCGAAAATAACGGCTAAAAGTACACAGAATACCCTAAAACGAATATTTTTTCTTAAAATGGAAATATTGACAACATCATAGAAACATTAATTAAAACGACAATCTTTAAAATATCTGATAATATCTTGAATTCTAAAAAAATATTTGGAACTGTACCATTAAAATGTCGATATTTTTATTCGGAACTTTGCTTAGTGTGACACAAGGCCAAAAGGTAAATAGAAAAAATGTTTTGAACCAATCTCTTGTAGGTTTGAGTTTCACCAGAGGCTCATTCTTTGTTTCTGATCCACTCTGTGCAAGTTGAAGTTTTAATGAAAAGGCAACTGAAATTGAAATGACAGAAAAACTAGTCGAAAATTAATAATACAGGTATCCAATGCTTTTTGGAAGATGGTTTTCAGCCACGATTTTGCTTTTACGAAATAGCTTCAGTTGTTATTTTGAAGCAAATGTTTATAGAGACAGAGTGAACCCTCTTCTCTCTCTCTTTCCCCTACACTCAAGTTTCCTGTGCGCGTGCCACCCCAACCTCCATCGACTGAGCCTAACATATAATGACAATTAGGGAGGGTCTACGAACGATCGAAAAACATTCCAATATAAATCAACGGTGATTGCTTCTTCACTTTACACCATTTCGGCTAACGAGCGAGAGAAACCTGTTATTGACTGGAAATATGTCGGATATTTTTTGATGAGAGGTCATCATTATGTATAGATTGTCCTCATTTCCGCTCATTTTTTTAACTCAACGTTTCGGCAAGAGTTAACGGCCCTTTTTCTCATTCCAACATGGCTGACTTTACTCTCAGTAAGTTTGGCAGAAGTCTAAATAACCCTTTACAAAGATGCTCACGTGGCACCAGCTTTGAACGTCGACAGAATTATGACATCAAACGATCAATAACATCGTTATGACTAAGGAATTTCACCCAACTGAAAATGAATGGCGGAATGTAGATATTCAGTCTCCACGCTTCGATGGGAGCCCGTAGTCTCAGCTCTCGGAACCATCCTAATTTAAATCCTCCCGAAGAAGGTCGTTGGATACAACAGCCGAAACGTTGTGTTGGAAAGATGAGCCGAGATGAGGACAACAGTGAGAATTGCAATGAAAAGCGCAACAAAATAAACATGTCTTTTGTTCAGTGCCAAAAAGTATAAACTGGGTCTAACGCATTGCCATAGTTATCTATAATGCCTTATATAACTGTTGAATGGACAAACAGAGGCGATACATAACGCGATAATAGACAAACATGTGCATCGTGTGGCAATGAATGTGTTAAGAGCGTTACTTTGTCTCAGTTTAGAGCAGGGTTTCTCTATCTGAGGTAAATTTGCTATCTGAAGCTGGGAAGAAAATTTGAAGTAGGTCTATTTTGAGAAAAATGCTAAATTCTTTTCTTCTTTTTCCATATAAGAAGACACCAATGAGGATGATTTGTTTAAATATAGATTGATTGATCTTCAATCTTCAACAACTCTTCATTTCAAATTTTACTTGAATTCAGTTATTCATAACTAAGTGAAATTACACTGTCATGCGATATAATTATTGCAATTTGAACTTATAAAAATAATGTTAAAAACAGTATTTTAAAAGTTCTCTTCTGTCAATTGCTTAGAAATGTAGGCTCAAATTACCAAACGAAACGGCTGGGGTTATTTACTATCGAAAAATTACCAGCAGTCAACGGAACGTAAAAGATAGGGAACCCCTAATCTAGAAAGTTGATTGGCGGAACGAATGGCGTAACAATTGAGGATGCAAATTATGGAATCGGTGTTCAATCTTTGGCCGAGGCTGTTACATTCACTTAGCATTAATGCCTTTGGGAAAGGTATGAATAAATTTCCCCCACCAATCTAAGGGTAAAATAGTTGGACAGACTGTGCCTTCTAGCCCTGGGAGGCAACCAGTCTAAGAGAAGGATAACTCTGATTTCAAATCAGGGAATGGAGCCCTTCAAGACGGCTGGATGCGGACTGTGATATCTTGATGATAGGCTGCTCCTGTAAACAAGCTGACACCAAACATATCCTTTGGATTATATCAGAGAAGCAGAAAGGGAGATTTTGTCGACGGAGCCTCCCAGAGTTTCCGTACACTTCGTCCGGGTTTGAGTCCTGGGAAGGTCACTTTCGTGCCGTCCCATTGTTTAACGAGTCGGAAAGAGGCCTTATTTTTTTTAACTTGGCCTTTTTTTTTTCGAGTGAGCAATCGATTCTCAATTCACCCCTAAATAACAAATAGCAGAATCGGGTGCAATATCCATTGTACACTCTCTTCAATAATTTGTCCTTATGTTAATTAAACATGGTTGTAGAAACGATTGTTGGCCAATTAATCGGCTTGGTGTTGGAAAGAAGAATGAATTAGAAAGAAATTGATTTATTTTTACAACAAATTTTGAGAGTGGGGCTAGGTGGGGGAGAAAGGGTCACGTGATGTTTTCCCAAGAATTAAAAAAAAAAAAAATAGATTTAATTGATCTTAGATGAGGGTTGTTATTACCTGGTTCTTTCAAGTTGAGAATGAAGAAAATTGTTTGTGTTCTTTCAACTTTTTGGACCAATTTGTTCTCTTTTATTTCAATTCAGAGTATTTCAGAAAAATTGAATTGTATTTTTCGTGTTTTTTCTTAATTAATTTAATGACACTTTGTTTGTGGAATGTTTACTTTAATTTGTTTAAAATCAGACTAGGTGATGCTATATATATATATATATATATATATATATATATATATATATGTATATATATATATATATATGTATGTCTATAAAGTATGATTATAAATTGCGATATAGTATATTAAAACTCTCGTTTGATCTCTCAACAGTCGCCGACGAACAATTATTTTGGCTTTCGCATTACCGGCGGCTGTTACGTTCAATGATAAGAGCAACACTACGTTGAAGCAGCTACCCTATCGGTTGCAGGTTCGATTCCTGCAGTAGCACATTTCCTTTAATTATTTATTCTATTTACGTTGTTTAGGCCGAATGATATTCACTGTGTAATAACGGGAGAGCATTTCAAATAAGAATTTCTGTATAATTTAACGTAATTTATTATCATTCTGTCGGATCATATATTCATTTCTAAATAATACATACACATATAGTGATAGACTCCGCACGTTCGATTGCAGAAGAATTTTAGTTTCAGAGATCCCGAATTAATGTAATAAGTATAAGATTGAAAAAAAAAATCAAATTGTGATAAAGCGTTGAACAGAGCGGTTTTTGATTGTACGATTTTTTTATTTTTTTTTGAACGAATTAATTGCACTAATCAAAGTATAGCTGTTATATGTCAATGAAGATTCTCCAGGCTTTCTTTTTTTTTTCTTTTTCGTAAATCAGATTTTAATTTGTATATCTTAATGTATTCTGAAATGTCCCATCGGTTTTTTGGTTCGGTTTTGTTTATTCATTATCATAGGATATTTACCTAACTTTATTCCAGTTTCTTCTTCTTCTTCATCATCATCATTATTATTATTATTATTATTATTATTATTATTATTATTTTCTATTGATGATAATAATAATTTTCACCTCAGTTACCTGGTGGTCGCAGCTGGAGACTGAGTGACAACAAATATTATTATTATTATTATTGCTGCTGCTCATGATCGGTAACGCCTTGCTTGCTAATGTTCAAAAAGAGAAGCAAGACTTTTTTCAATTTTCAAAACATATGATATAATAAACACAATAAAACTGATGATTTTCGATACATCGTATTTCTTCAACGTCAAGCAAATTTGAAAGTGTTAATGGTGCAATCTGCAAAGAGAAACGAAATGAAATCCGAACGATACACTTTAAAGTTCTAATGACGTCGGGCTTTTTTTAGAATGATTAAAAGAGTTGGAAAGGTGAAACGTGGTGTATTTTTAGATATTTTGCAAACAATTGCCAAAGATTTTATGCTAAATACGAACCAGTTCGCCAAAATCATTATTCAAGCCATCTGGTCAGTGAGATTTTTACATTCTAAATTTGACTGAAGATATAAAATGTGTCGAAAATGCTCAGTTTTGTTTTATTATATTTATTGTATCATATATTTTTTTAAAATTCAAAACAGTCTTTTTTTTGTTCTTTTTTGGAGTATTAACAAACAACACGTTACCTATCATTCGTTGCTATGATTAATATTATTATTATTATTATCATCATTATTCACACCAGGTGCCTGGTGGTTGCTGTCGGAGACTGAGCGACAGCAAGTCTCCTCAGGTCTCCAGTCCTCCTTTCCACACTCTCTCAGTCCATAGCAGTGATGTAGATTACAGTTTCATAACCGGTTGCCCGGTAGTTATCGCTGAAGGTTGAGTGTCAGTAAGTCTCCTTAGGTCTTCAGCCCTCCTCTTATCTCTCCCTCACCTATCACAGCAGTGCTGTGGTTTGAACCTCCACCAGCATTTTTTTTTTGCGTTTTGTTTGTTTTTTATCATCATCATCATCATCATCACTGTCCCTTAGATTTGAATGTTCTTGCTAACATTGCAACCTTTCCAGGCGTCATAAAAATTTAGCCAACGTTTTGAAGTAATCATCTTTTTATGCATCTCTGGGCACTTTTTAGCATAGGCTCAATCAGTGTTGCGATGTCAGGTCGATAAATCTGAGGTTTAACGATTAAGTGCCTTGACTCAAGAAAATCGACTCTTCTTCTATTCAGAGTCGAGGGTGTCAATTTCGCAACAGCCATGTTACAAACAAAATCGGAGAGAGGCTTAACTCATAGCCAGCTCAGGACATGTCAAAAGGCCATGTGGTGGGACTGGCCTCGAGGATGGACCTCGCTATGGTGGCAATGATTTGAGAGACTACATTTCTTATCATTGCTCGATGATTATTGGTTCTCACGATATTTACCAAAGTTTAATTAGTCTGGCAAAAGGCTGGAAATTCAGGGACATGCCACTGAGGATCAAGCTCAATAGGGTAGAAATGGTTCGAGAGAATAAATGGAAAATTAAATCATCTGAAATCAATTTTGTGATGAAAATAACAAAGATGAGGATACCAGTCCGAAAGAAGCATTGAATAATTAGTACGAATGATACATTCGGAAATCTAGAAAAAGACATTCCATTTAGATTTGGTAACAATTTTCCTATCAGACTGGGATGGATATTTATTGTTATCTAGTTAGTTGAATGTCAAGTTTAATTTGTTTGAAATCCGATCGGGGACGCTATAAATATTCGATTTTCTGTCGTGTCACTTTGATTTTACTGGATTAACTTATGCTCTTTCTTGACATGACGTATAACTGCAAACCTCGCCATATTCAAATAGAGCCATACGTGACATTTCGCTGACTAACAAAGACAATGTGTGACATTTTAGTGAATCCTAAAAACGTTTATAAAAGGATGTCTTCACATTGTTGAATGAACCCCATTTTCGAGTTTGCCTTTGACCTTTACTGAACAACTCGTTCGATGATTCATTGGCTCCAAATCGGGATCTTTTTTAAACAATATCTTGAATTATCGTTTTTTTTTTTCTTTTAATCACCCAAACAACAATCTCTACAACTAGATATTTTTAAAATCAATACATCCGTTCGCGTATAAAACCAAGGTAAAAAAAACAACTATAGGTAATGTTACAGACTATGAAACGTAAGGATTTAAACTCGCCTTTCTGTGACTTGAACGATCAGGTGAAAAAGAAACAATATCTGTAGCCTGGAAATAACACATCCATCATCTAGACAGTACCTCCCCGCTGCACTAAACGAGAAAGGTAAAGGAGATGAACCGAATGTCTGTGGTGCTTCAGGCATCTTTTTGCAAAGCCCACATTAAATAACCGACTTTTTCTCACATTTTGTCCTCGTCGGCAAATAACTTGTCTGATTCAGTTGGTAGCAGTTTTTTTTTTATTGAGAGATACGTGAACTTTTTGAAAAAAAATATTTGCGACCGTCAACCCAAACTATCTACTTAGTTTTCATCATTTTCAAGTTAGTCTGGCCGGTTGGCTGGCTATGTATTATGCATCCAGATCATACTGTTGGAGCTAAAAGACTGAAACTTTAAACATCGACTGCTTATTACGTCTAAAAAAAAAACATTTGAGAGGGTTTTGACCCCCTTATTAGCTTTGTAAAGTAAGTTTAAATTGACCCTCTTAGTTGGAGTTTACTCGTTTCTTGGAAATTCAGACATTCTAGTGATAACTGCCCAACAAAAGGTGGGAGAAATAACTAATTCGTTGATAAAATCTTCTTCCAATTTTTTGATTGATCACCCTTAACGCGGCATGCTGCCAAAATACGTTTCGCATGCATCGGTTTCTATTGAGTGACAAACCAGACCTATATTTATATGTATTCATTCAGGCTTTTCCGTTAGCCCATGCAATATCTTCGAAAGTTCTCGATGAATTTCCATGACATCTTGTGGAAGAATGAGCCATTGATTGAAGCTGAATTGAATTCGGGGATGAATTTTCGATCGAGAGGTATTTTTTCATATAAAACATCGTAACATATATATATATATATATATATATATATATATATATATATATATATATATATATATATAGCTTTTAGTTCGTGTATAGCGTTGGCAGAAGTGTGCACTCTATGACCGCTTTCAAGTTTTCATTGTTTCAAGTGAAAAATGTTTCCTCTGTCTCACCTGAATATATGGTTGCTACCAACAAATCACTGATTGGCTGCGCTATATATATATATATATATATATATATATATATATATAACCTCATCGTTCTCTCTCCCTGTGTCTATTTTTCATATATATTCCTACCGAGTTAATCATCAAAGTCTCGGAAAACATTAAGTTGTCATTTACCCTTGATTGAGTATTCTTTGCAATTAGTTTGACCGGTGCCCTTTTCCATAAAGTGAAGCCTGTAAATCACTCTGTCCCTTGTTAACACCACTGCTTACATAAAGCCAACGAGCAGGAATCTGTTACCATAGCGAAGCCCCTTTCTTTTCACCGTACGTGCGCGCGCGCGTGAGCGCTGACCATAGTCATCTGAGGAACCTTTATACGAGAGGACACATTCATTTTATTTTCGCATGACAGAATAAAGCTGCAAAGAGAGAGGGGGAAGAGAGAGAGAGGGACAGAGAGAGACGTGAGGTATGTGAGTGAAAAGGAGGGAAAGAGATTGCAAAGAAGTAAGTGGGAGAGAATAGGAGAGGTTGCGAAAGGGAAGTAGAGAGAAAGAGAGAAAGAGAGAGAGAGAGTGTGTGTAAAGGAGAGAAAGATAGGAAGAGAGACGGGAAGAGGGTGAGAGAGTGCAAAGTAATGGAGGGTTCAACGGAGGGAAAGACAAAGAGGGAGAGGGCAAAGAAGAGAGAGATGAAGCAAGTGCAAAGAGGGGGAAGAAAAAGAGAGATGGAAAGGGTTCAAACAAAGGAAGGGGGAGAGTGAGTACAAAGAAGGGGAAGACAGAAAGGAAGAGAATACAAAGGAGGAAAAGAGAAAGAGAGAGTGCGAAGGAAAGAATTAACGAAGAGAGATAATGAGTAAAGAAGGGGGAAAGAGAGTGCGAAAGAAAGAAAGACTGAGAGAAAGAGAGGGATAGTGTAAAGAAGGGGAAGAGGAAAGGAAAAAGTACACAGAAGGGAAAAAGAGAGGTGAGGAAGAGGGAGAGAGTTCGAAACTGACAAAGTAATGAGTGAGGGAGAGGGGATAGATGGGGGACTAACAAAGTGATAAGAGAGGGGGATGAGAACGGGGATTTACGAAGTAATATTCAGACAAGCGGATGACTGGACAGACGAATGGACAGTTGAAAAACCAACTGACTCTGTCCGATATGGTTGAAGTGCTTCTGCTTGCCGTCTTCTCTCTCTCTCTCTCTCGCTCTCAAATCACCAATGAGTGACGAAGAGAGGGCCTTACTAATACATTAGTATGCACGTGTCGTGTCGTGCTAGGCGAACATTGGGCGGACCCGTGCTTGTTTTTGTGGGGAATCAGTGTTCGTGGTGGTGATGGGGGGTGGGGAGTGAAACATGGATCGCATAACTGGGTGAAGAGGAAGTGGTAAACCCCTGGACTTCTGACCGCCGATACCCACCACCCCCACCCCCCAAACCCTGATTTCGAATCTGAATCTGAAGAATTTCAAAGCGAATTGCTTGGGTGGTAATTTATGTAGCCACACCAGAATGCCGTTGTCAGGGGCTGTCACACACGCCCTAAAAGTGATTGCCGTTGTTAAAGTTCATTACCATTACGTGATGATCGATTGATCCTTCGATAGCATCTGACGTGAACTTTCTTTTTCTTTTTTTCTTTTTGTTTGTTTCCTTTCTCTAAAAGGTAAATTCAAAGTGATTCACTCGACCATTTGATGTATGCTTATAGTGGGCACAGAGGATCAGCCAGTAGCCAAGAGGTTAATTATGAGGATAATGAAATCGGCCGTTCAAGTTGACTTTGAACTCGTGCTCTTGGGAAAGGCATGAATCCATATCTCCACTACCCTCACCCAGCTATGAACAAAATAGCAGATTAGACTAGGCTCTCCAGACTTGAGAAAGCAACCGGTCTAGGGGAAGGACGACTTGGGAGTGAAGCTCCCTGAGGTGTTTGGGTGCCAACTTTAACCCCCTTTCAACAACTCCTGTGGCCAATCTGATACCGATCGTATCGAGCCCCGCTTTACTTTGGATTACGTCAGCAAGGTCAAAAGAGGGATTCTTTCGATTGAAAATCCCAAGATCTCCATATGTTTCGCCCCCGCTTGCATCCTGGAGGAAACACTGGTGTTGTCCCATAATCTATCAAGACAGAAGGAAGCCTATGATGGAGCAAATCCCAATGGATAATAGATATCCTTTTTCGTAGTATTCGAAGTCACAACTGATAAAGCAATTCCATTACCACGGGACCTATACCAATACCACTTCAACCACTATTTTTATGAACTAACTGGACCCATGGAGACTCCACGGGTGTTGACAACTAAAGAATCCTCATTACTTTCGCAAATATTTCTACAATTAAAGCTTATTAATTTGCAAAAATAATGTATTACACGTAGAATGTATCAACTGTTTTAATGCAATCCTCATTAGCAGAGTGATAATAGGTATCATATATTTGTTTTTTTTTCCGGGGAACGTACAACTTTATTGTACATTCTATGATATAACAATTCTCGACAAGACATTTTGTAACGTTCATGATTCAGTTTGAAAATGGTGCTGACCAGCAAGGCCGAAAATCACCGATAAAAAATTCAATAGAATCGTACGTTCACCCAAAATGAAGACAAATATGGATACTTACGAAATATATCACGAATTTACAAACTTTCCCTCGCTATCAGAGAGTAAATCGTTTAAAAAGAAAACCCCCAAAAGCTTCAAGTGGAAATGGCGTAAAACGAAGAAGCGATTACCACTAATTCATTCGTGAAAATCTTTCAGCATCTCCAGGTTTGGATGGTATGTCAGGCTGAGTTATCGGAGGTCACATTGGTGGGAGATACAAGAGACTGGGGTGTAGAAAAGAGTGGGAAAGGGTGTGCACTGCCTCTATAATGCTTCACTGCAGAGCAAAAGCTGATCACTATTTTCTCTTTTCGCCTTTTACCGAAAAAGTGGTGTGAAGCGAACA
>OY735217.1:52679198-52741698 GCA_963457665.1 Thysanoteuthis rhombus
TGCTCTCCCTCGTACTAAAGTATGTGCCTATGTATAGATAAATAGCCATAAGCAGACTGAAATAGATAGGTAGATACTAGCAGAGAAACTAGTCAGATAGCAAAAAAAGATTGGTGCAGAACAAATGGACAAATAGATGTGAATAGATAAGCTTGCTCTCAAACGCTTTACGTTACGTGTCCACGAATAAATATCTATAAGCAGACTGCGATAGATAGATAGATAGATAGATAGATGGATAGATTTGAGCAGACAAACTGAAGCCAAACAAGGTAGATAGGAACAAAGATTTGGGACTAGATGACTGGAGAAATAGGTATGGACAGATGAGTATAAATAGATGTGAATACAGTAAGATGGTTAACTAGTAAAATTCATATGGATATAGATTCGAATTGATTAGTTCCAAATACAAATTAGATGAGCAAATAGATACAAACAGATTTGGGGAAGTATGTATAAGAAGAGTGAAACAGATAGATAACATGCAATAGAAAGACAATGGATATCAACGTTGCCAATTTAGCACTTTTCTTGTTTGGGCAGCGTGAAAATTGAACATTTATTATTATTCTAAGTTATTCCTAACGCTAATTTCCAGTATTTCAGCCGATTTTCAGGTATTTTTTCAAGTGCCATTTCAAACAAATCCAACTCTTTTTAGCAATGGTCCTAAAAAGGCTAACATTGCTTTTTGATTGTTTTGGCATTTTTTGATACTTTTTCGCGGTCGATTTAGCGCAAAAAAAAACATTTTGATTTGGCAACACTGATGGGTATTGTAGATAGGAAAAGACAGTACACATCATCCCGCTTAGCGCAGACTCCTTATACCGTTCTTTTTTCAAATATTTTTTTTTCCGAAATGATTTTAGTAATGTTAATTTTTCCAAATATTTAAAGATATCATGGACAGTCTCCGAGATAACTCTATACTGTACATTTTGGTCAATCCTCCATGTGTATAAGAATAGACACAAACACTTTATCGATACATTGACACCTTATAATATTTCAGCAAATCTGGAAGCAAGCAACCAGGTGATATATACAGCACTAATCTATTTCATCTTGTTGAGTCCTAACAACAACATCCTATGTTTCAATATAATTGCTGGTGCAATCTCTTTTTACACTATGTTATAATAACCTTGTGTAACTGTCTCACTTATCCCTGCCTTCGTAGGTATGTACCAAAATCACTAACCGAAGTAAAACCGTATGCATTTAATGAGTATTGTGGATAAGAGAAGACAGTACACTCTACCCCGCTTAACACGGATTCGTTACAGCGCTCTTTTTTCAAATATTTTCCTGAAATGAATTTGTGTGACTATTTCGCTTATCTCTGCTTTTTTTAGGTACGTACCAAAAGCGCTAACCGTTTATATTTGATAATGAGAGAAGACAATGACGTGAACAGGTTTTGACACAAATCTAAATCGAATGTGTCATAGGATTGATTTATACGCGAGAAAAACTTGTCAGTTGAGAAATTAATTCGTTGAAGTTAACCCTCTTGCCATGTTTGAGACGTATGTGCCAAAGGATGTCACTCAGATGAGGAAAGAAAAAAACTATGATGTTGATTATCTCCCTTTATTATCTCCCTGATCATTATGCATAATAATTTTGATACAACTGCTCTGACGACGAAAAAACTTGAAAGATCCCTTCTCTTCCTTTTTATGATTTTTTTTTTTAACTATTTTTTTTTCCTGATAAAGATGCTATATTTTATAGCTATAAATTGTATTCTATCACTTAGAGATCTGTCTTTATGAATAAGATTCAAGGGAGATAATGTCAGAGGCAAGGAAACGGGGGAAAAAAGTTTTTAAAAAAATGTACCTTTATCTCAAAGGGCAATGTTGTTCGTTGGGTTTTATAATATTTATTTATAATTTTATTATTGCACCGGGTGCTACAAATGTTTTTGTTTTCGTTTTGTTTTGTTTTTTCTATTCGAATTGGGGATAGAGAGAGAAAAATGTGGGACTTGGGTGTATTTTTTTTTTTTTCTTGTTCATTTTCTGAGTTTATTTTGCATGTTCTAGCCTTCATTTTTTCCCCCTTCGTTCCTTTCTCTTTTCGACGAATCCTTCATTTTCTCCGCCTGAAGACCTTTATCTGCACTGAAATATGTCATCAAGACAATTCACACTCTGTAACGCCATCAGTACTCAAGATGATGATGAAGAAATGGAAAAATGAGTGAGGAGTGGTGATGAAACGTCAGTGAATATATATATATATATATATATATATATATATATATATATATATATATATATATATTATGTTGGTCTGTGTGTAAATAAGAATATATAAAGTAACTGTCATAAGCATTTGAACAAACAGAGAATTTGCTTATATGTCTCGGTTTAAAGATTTTAAAATAAGAATAAAGCATGCATTTAGGCATATTTTGTGGTTCTTAATGTTATATCTCAACAGGAGAATTCAAATTGAATCATATTGTTTAATGAATCAGACCGAGTATTGATTTTCTACCCCTCAAAAATTTTGTTCACAGAATTCAAATACTTTTTAACATTTCTGTATCTATATGCTGTTATATAGATATAAAATATTTATTAGGTGTTTATATGTGCTTTATATTGGTACAAAATAGTTATTTCACTTATGTGAGTTATATTGATATATAAAATAGTAATTTGGTTTATGCATAAGCGTGTGTGTTATATCGATATGAATTAGTTACTTGGTTTATATCAACAAAATATGCTCATAATTATTTGAATAAGCACGAGGTCTTTGTATTCTTCAGATAACTGGTTTGGAAACTCGCCCAAACAACAATATTTGTTATCTTTTTCAATCTCCTTAATTGATTCTGGACAAAACAAATGGTGGAAACAGGATTAATCGAAGAAAGGAACAAAATGGAGTCGAAAAATAGAAGAAATCACAAAAGCAGACGACATGAACGAAAGGACTTATGTCTATATATAAATTATACTAAATATATATCGTTCTATTTGAAAAATCGCTAAAAAAAACAAACTGTAATTTGGGGGTTAATGATAAGAAAGAAAACTTTGAAGACGAAAAATGGCGAAACTAGAAGAATTATGTATGCGACGGTTACACAATACACAAGCTCATTTAATGGCGTCTCACTTCAAGCTAACATCACGGGAAAGTGTCAGTAAGTTCCTTTCTGATTGGTTGCCAAGCTCAAGTCAAGGCTGCACAACTGGTTTTCGAAGTATCCGAAATATTTTCCGGACGGGCTTCGTGTATCCACGATACTACCTATCGAAGAGCGAATTGGAAAGCGAATAGAAAAGACTGATTGAAAGAAGGAAGAAAGAAAACAATGAATAATTGGGAGAGATTTTCTTAAACTTTGATCTTGGAACCTAAAATCAGATTAGGTTTTCATTTTTTTCTTCTTGTTTTTTCCTATCTTTTTACCATCAGTTTGATTAATAACACCTTTTCAAACCCACCATTCGCTGTGATGGAGGCCCGTTATGTTCTCGAAATAGCCCTCGGATTCACGATCTGGACAATTATCTTTGTACTAAAAGATATACACATTCATGGGTTTACATACATTATATCTTATGAATATATGTGAGATGTTTCTGTTTGTATGTCACGGATTGAAAAGTACCTAAACATTGGAGCAGCTCAACCTAATTTGGTATGCCTACTCAATGGACTTGGGGGAGGTTTAAAACAAAAACCCCAAGAAAAATATGTTTTGAAGGGTTTTAGACGGGGTTCCATTTACAATGTAACTATAAGGGCAAAGTGGAACTTTCTGCCTATGCACATATATTCATATTTTGTATGTTTATTTATTATTTTTTAAGAGGTGTAAAGTGGAAGGAAACCAGTCCTTTAAGGGATCAAAAAGTGAATAGAAATTTTTTCCTCTCTCTAAGGAACGGGAAACTTCTTCCGCTTTTAAAGTGACTAAATTGCAGGAAGACATTTTCCCAACCTCAGGAGTCAACAATGGGAGAGAACACTCCTTTTTAAAAGGTAAAAAATGGAGTGAAACTTTTCCAACCCCTTAAGGGGTCAAATTCGAGGGAGGAATATACACCGTGTAAAGAGTCAAAAGTGGTAAACTTTTGCCTTTTTAAGGTGAAAAAAGTGAAGGGGGCTTTCTCCCCATTTAAGGGGTCTAAAGAGAAAGACTTTTCTTCCAGAATGGAAATTAAACTAAAAATTTTGAGATTTTTTTTTTAAGGTTCTATTTGCGAAGATTCTATTTGTAGTGTAATTACCATGCAAAACTGGACCATTACTTTTCGTTCGATCTATATATATATATATATATATATATATATATATATATATATATACTGACCGGATAACCTTTAGGCCAATCGGACACCGATCCTATCGGAGCTCCATGCTGGGGTAATTCATTCTAGTTTTGTCAATTATATACTGCAACATATACCTAACACCACAAGTCAGTAGTATACATATATTCTATAAAATATGTATTCATATAAATTAAATATAAAATGATTGATCAATAAGTTTGTAGCCTGGCACAGTTATTGGCGAAATTTTGATCAGAAATGTGCACTATGTAATACTCGATATATGTGATCGATGGAGATGTGTTGTGCTGAGAGAGGATATCGGCACTGTCAAGTTATCCCTTACGTCAAGGGGAATGATGTGAATTATTCATCATGGTACCTCGACGATCTACTGATTCATGGGATAATTTGATTCAATTATCATCTAATCATCAAAGTTCATTTTTTATGATGGAGTATATCAGACCTATCAGCTCTTTAAGGCACATTCCTTTTTCTTCTACTTTGTACGACTACGCCATCTATTGATCAGCCTGGGTACTAAACAAAAGTGGACAAGAATATATGCTTTTGTACTCATAAAAACAGTAAACACTCGTTGTATCCATACTTGTCCTAATGGCACAATTTAACGGCTCGTTCGTCTGCTTTTGTATTCTCGGAAGAGTATTGTCGGAGATCAGTTTGCAGCAATAGCACATGGTGAATTTAGTGGATTATATTGAAAACTAAAATGAATAAACCTTTCAAATAATGCTGCCTAAATTAATCCCTCCAGATAACTTTTCTTTGAAAATGATATTCCTATATTTTTGCATTTAGATTTTGCATGTTCATGGTATTTTTAAAGATTTATGAATACGCTCAACAAGCAATCAATTACAGCTACCATATATATATATATATATATATATATATATATATATATATATATATATATATGGCTAGCATAATTACTTTTTAGCTTATTCATTCTATTTACAGACCTGTAACCCGTATATGGGGCATAAACTGCGAAAGGGTGATAAAAAGTAATTTTGTCTGTACTCTTTCACATTATTAATACAAAATCCGCCCATTATAACGGCAAATTCGTTATAACGGCTCTATTAAATACCCGAATGTGTGGCAATAATGGGTGTTTACTGTTTAGGAAGATAGAAAGGTGGTATTGAAAATGACCCACCACGCAGATACCAACACTTGCAAATGAAATTTAACCCACGATGCTTCAAAAAGTTTAACTTTTTCAGTGTCATTCACACTCGCGACATTTTTACTAAATCTCGTTCACCCGCACTTAATTTCCTTCTATATATTTGTCGTCTTATCCTTCCTTTCGTCTTATTCTCTCTTGTGTATAATTTTATACATAATTCATTCTGTATCGTGATATTACAGTCAATTTGGGAAATATCCTGTCACTTTGAAATTAAAAAACATCAAATTTTCAGCTCCGCTACCATTGAAAGGCAATAACGGCTTCCTCACCACTTTATTGCTAATGTCTTTTTTTATGTACAGAGAAAATATAAATATCTAAGTAAATTATATCATTCATCCTTTATGTACATTGACGATTAATTCATCCACCAAGTTTTATTCACACTTGGGTGAATCATCGATAAGTTTAAGAAGTACTGGACGAGGAAAATTATGGCGTAATTCTCACTAAGATACGCGCAGTTTCTTCCTACGAATTTTTTTCTCTACAGACCACTCTACGCATAATACCATGAAGGCTATGGCTAGGGATAGGTAAGATAGAGCGCCCCATCTATTAAGCGAGAACCCCCAATGGAGTATGGTGACATCCTGGTTCCTGTTACATGCGTCAGCTTAGTGATCCTGAGAAATTTCAAGTTGGGTCGAAGCCTGGATTAATACCTGCAAATTTTTATGGCCAACCCTTGAAGGCTGGTTTCAAGTTCAGCGAGGGGAGACCTCCTACCGGATAACACGGCTTAGCATACTAGGAAATTTGTCCTGAAAGAGTTTTCCACATTCCATACTTGTGCTGGGGATCTGTGAGGCAGATGTGCTATCCATTATAATATCCAAGCGGACTAGTTCGGAAAAGGACAATGTATCAACATAGCTGGCATCCATACTGCTAATCGTTAGAATATCCCTTAGAATAAGATGCATATCATGCGTATTATACGGCTGATAAATACGATATATCTTAAATTCCTGTTGTTATGAATTTACCGATTTAATGGATGATCTTATACAAAGTGTATTAATAATGAGAAACCGAAAAGTACAGACATAAATGATTTTTCAAAACCCTTTCGCAGTCTAATGCCCTATTTACAAGTTACAGGTCTGAATAAAAAAAACCCGATGAATCAAAAGGTGACTATGATAATCTAATCAATCTTGGTGTGTTAATAATTGTTTATAGAACGTATCCATGGATCTTTCGAAGATATCTTGGACCAACGAAAGTTTAATACCAAAATAAAGGAATGATATATTTTTGAAAACGTTATTATGGATGATTAGTTTTGTTGCAATCATTTTTAAGAGATAGATAATTCTAATTTTCAAAACGATCAACTGAAATCTTCAAACGCTGTTGCCGTTGACTGATCTCCGACATTAGTCTTGCGAGAATATAAAAACAAGTGTGCCGTTGGAATGCGTGTTTCATCAAATAATGTCATTATTTTAGGTCAGATCCGGTAGGGGTAAGGATATGGATGTTGTTGGTTTTTCAAGTTTTGCCTATTTAACACAGCGCTTGCTACTTGTGCGTTATGAAAAGAATGACAAACGAGAGAAATTTTTCACTAGGCTCAATGTATCTATCAGTTTTTAAATACTTCTAAGATCCCAGTACCAAAACTAAAGAAGGTGGGATATAGTTTGGGAGCTCCCAATCGCACTCACACACTTACGCGTTAGATTTATGCTTCTTCTAAAACAGCAACAATGCTTCCAATAAAGTCCGCATCAAATGATGACTCTAGGTTCCTGCATAGTTTGGAGGCGAGTGAATTATTATCATTAACTCAGGGCTCCCAGCAGTACCTTGCGATACCATCTGGCCTTGTCGGTTCTCCATCAGAGAGATGCAACCTCAATCTGATTGAAGATCCTCGTGATTTTCTTTTTTCTGTTGATGATAATCTCAGTGAGGCCAAACTAGCAACAAAACCTCGGCATCAGACCGCTATAGTAAATATATTGATTGACCAACCATACTTCATACATAGTTTACGCAAATCGTTCTTTTTTTTCTTTTCACCTTACGTTAATGTGCTTGGTCTATATTTTCCACAAGAGTAACAATCCAACAGCAACAACATATTTCAATATATATATATATATATATATATATATATATATATATATATATATATATATATGTGCGTGTGTGTGTGATTTCCAGGACGCGTATTTTTCATACTGAGAGTCACTGATTTTAAATTGGATCGTGTTTCTCGTTGCCATAGGAACCTTCCAACGTATCTTGTTGGAAAATACTTTTTCCTATATTAAGGAAACATATATATATATATATATATATATATATATATGTTTACCTTATATATATATATATATATATATATATGTTTACCTTATATATATATATATATATATATATGTTTACCTTATATATATATATATATATATATATATATATATATATATATATACCCATATATATGTGTGTATATAAAGAAAGAGAGAAGGGGGGATTTTTTTTTCTTGCCAAATGGCTGCATTTGAACCCTGACCAAAATGCTAATGGAAGGGTTTTAGCAGACATGATCTTTTTGTCAGTCTGGACGGTAATAGCCAAGAGGTGTGTGAGGCGTTAATGGTGACAGTGGCAACTGAAGAGCAGGTGGACAATGTCAGTGTGGGTGAGAGAGAGAAAGAAAGAGAGAGAGAGAACGAAAAATAGAGAGAGGGGGGTAGTCCTGGTGGACAAATGGGTGGGGTAGTTAAAAGCAGAGGTAGATAAGTACTCCAAGTTCAGTTTGATTGAAAAGATAGATTATGGTGGTCGGAAACAAGTCTTTGTCTCCGGCTTGCTATCCCCAAGTGGACATCGTCCCTGGGAAAAGGTGAGGCGTGCAATACCATATTTGTTCTTTTTCCTTCTTTTCTTGCATTAATAGTTATAAATGGATATGACGAGAAGAAAAGCTAGTCTTGGCTATAATCTAGAGCTTATGCATTGTTCATCTTAAGACATCCTTAACCCCATTCATTCTACACTTGACTATCTCTTTCTGTCCATCTTGAGTTTTGTCTTGTCCCCGAAATTTATTTGAAATTCTTCTTTCCATTTCATTTTTATTTCTCGCCAATGTCTAGTTTTCTCCTTTGGTAAAGAAAAACAAGGCAATCACTCTTGGTATTCTACTCCATGGCAAGGACACAGTCGAGAATTTTGTGGAGTATTGTGGTAGGCTCAAAATAGGTCGTCCTTTTTTCGTACATGAGTATAAATCGATAATTTTCTATTGTTAGAAAATCAGGTTCAAGAGGACGAATGCCCCGTTGACGTTGCACTATGTTATTAAGAAGGTTTCTATCGTCTTCCTAACTCGACTGCATTGAACTTCTACCATTTTTTTTCCAACGAACCAATCACAAATCTTTCGAGGATGCCACGTAAAGGACTATCCTATGAATATTAGCCTGGTAGACGACTGTACCCATTGCATCTTTCTCAAATGAAGTATTAGCACTTTTAACAAAAGTCCCTGAAGTAAGTGACTGGTTTTGTGGATATATTAATTCATTTCTTGTTATTCCAAACATCAAAATGATTCAACTGCTCTCTCCATTGGGTTCTATTTGTATCAAAAGTGGCTTGTATTTTACACACACACACACACACACACACACACACACATATATATATATATATATATATATATATATATATATATATATATATATATATATATAGTTCAGTTTCTGAAGAACTGGAAAAAAGGAATAGAAAGCATATTGTATCCTTTATTGGTGATATTCAATCACAGAAGTGAATATCTAATTCAGCAAAAGAAAATATTTTCAAAAACAATTAAACTTGATTATTCATAGAAAAATACGGTATTCAAATAAATCATAAGAACAAAACGTATTTCCTGTTGCGGTGAGAGCGTGAGGCCCAAAATGTTGACATTCACTGGATGTATATCCCTATAATGTCAGACGCACACACACACACACACACATATATATATATATATATATATATATATATATATATATATATACACACAAGTGTGTGTGTGTATGCCTTATATATACATAAGTTTTCCCTACAATCCTAATTTTGAGTACTTCTATGAAAAATATCTCGCAAGTTGGTATGACATGAAGCGAAGAAGTAATTACCATTAATTTACATGGGGATATTTTTAGCCCTCTCAACCCCAAAATGATGATGATGGTATGATGACTTGCATAGAACAGAAAGAAGAAGAGGCTGTGTGCTGTTCCTACAACCGCTGCAAAACAAAGACTGAAGACGATTTTCGCTTATTGTCTTATTTTTTTTTTTTTTCGTAAAAGCGAAAGAGTGGCGTAAATCGAAATTTCTGAGGATACTTACATCAGTTCAGGAATGCCAGTCCTCGTAAAAGCCTCCTCTGACAACTAAAAGTAAAAAAGCTCAATCGAATTTCTCTGAATAGTCCAAACAATTCAGATGTCGTATTCTGATCGGCAAATCATTCGGATGAGCTGCATTCAGCCTTTCAGAGAAGTGTAAATAGAGGGCAGTCATTTCGGCGGGAAGCTATCTTGTGAAGAGCTGCCATATTTGTAAATAAGTATGCTATTAGGGAACCATCTTGTTATAGAGAAAATATTAAATTAAATATTAGAAACTGTTTTTAGAAATAGAGCTGTTGGTTTTTAGTTCCCTCACCAGTTGCAGATACTTTTAAGCCTAATTATAACTTGCCGTCTCAGTCAATAACTGAACAACCGTGGCGTCAAAATTTGAAGTCAGGAGAAAAAAAAAGATTCAATCAAAGAACAGATATGGTCAGAATAAATTCTGTATATGACATTGCTGGCGTTTTCCTTAAAAAAAAAACTTCAATACAGTTTTTTAAAAAATATCTAAATACATTTAAACTCTGGAGAATCCAGATGTAATCAATAAACCAGTAAAAATAAGACCCCCCCCAAAAGTTAAAAGAGCTTATTTCCAAGAAAATCAAAAGAACAATTTTTAGAAAGGATCTAGTGGAGTACTGATACCAAAACGGTACGGCCAGGAGCATTGGAACAAACCCATAAACACCCTATAATAAAGGATAGTACACTTAGCCATCTTTTTGATAATTGTCGAAACACCACAAATGCTAAAGGTTTTTGTATTGTGTAAACGAAAGTTGTGGGCTATATACATATTTTGTATGGCTTTTTGCACTAGATAAATGTCATTAATTATGTATTATAGCTGTCTCAAATGTGCTGTCTGCGTCTATGATTAAGAATTTAAGCGGCTTTCTCATCACTTCTGTGTGCAACGAAGAAAATCTTAGTATCGAGTTCCGTGAATCTTTTATTTCTCTTTGGCGAACTTTCTTTTCTTTTTAATAAAGATTTTTCACTGGCAACATAAAGAAAGTTAAGCCTTTCTGCTATTGATGAAAAGAGACTTGAATTATTAATTTCTTCTTAGGGACAGATTATCGAATTGCATTGGCTGCAAAGACTTGAACCACCCACATGATGTGGTTCTGCTTCGTCGACACCACGAAGAATATTTTACAAAGAAATACGTTTACATCAGTTCCAAATTGAAGGAGTTATTTGAAGTGACAGAATATATTTTCCTCTGGAAACACTCGTATTATTACAAGATTTATACGAAATAGAGTAAACACAGTTGGCTGTGACAGTGCTAGGTTTCTCTTGTGCGCTACCATTTTATAGATTTTTCAAGATTACTTCTGAGATTTTCTTTCAAATGTTATTTTTTAGATTTTCGGGGGTGTTCCTCAAATAAATTGAGCCCCCAGATCTCCGACGTCCTCCTGTGGTCTGCAGACCCCACACGCTGCCTCTTTCGTTCGCACAGAACGATATACAGATTGTACCTCTTTAATCCGATCCGAGGTCCGACAACTCCCATAGTCTGTCACATTTTGAATCTAGCAGCATTGGTTTATGGATCAGCTATCAGAGTTCATTGATTTAGTTTCAAACTACAGTTTGAACCATGATATAATAGTTTTTAAAGCGACTTGTTGGATCGAATTTGTTCAAAACTCAACTGCTGCAGCAGCCCCGTTTTCTTAAAATGTTTATTCTATTTTGGCTACCTGGGCCAAATGATACATTCACCATGTAATAACGGGAGATCATTTCAAATAGTATTTCAATATGATATAACGCGATTTATATTTATTTTGTTATCTATAAATATCATGTACATATATATTATATATATGTAAAACATATATAAATGTCTCTCTCTCTCTCTCTCTCTCTATATATATATATATATATATATATATATATATATATATATATATGGTTCAAAAAAAAATTCAAGATATCGATGGAAATGAGTGACATGGTGTAAGACGTGAATAATTTCAAGTTTAGTAATTTTGAAATATTTTGTCAAAATTTTCGGTTGAATATATAGGTAGAAAATTTCGAAGAACTTTTTCTGAATAACTAGTATTCTTAATGATGATTTTATGAGTTGGTTTGCATGCCATCCAAGATAATATATGGCATAAAGGATATGATATTCACATGGGTAAATACGCAACAGAAACGACACAAACACAATGAGTCACATTCGTTGGTTGTTATACTTACTGATCACTCATTGTCAAAGACGTTTTATGGGTAACGTAAGTAAGTAATTTTTTTTCCAAAAAATTAAATGATGTTCGGCATAAAATAACATCCATATACAATACAGTATGATGATGACCTATATTGAAATAGCAAACAACGTGTTTTATGGCACTACTCTACAGATAATTAAACAGAGCAAAGAATTGAAATCAAAGCTCGAGAGGAAGGGAATGTTTTATCAACTCTACAGGGGAATCATGTTAAATTAACTGTTTTGTTTTTAAATCCTCAGAACGGTCATCATATCAATTCTGTACAACAAAAAATGCTTTGAAAAGTCTACATACATTGTGTTAACAAGTACTTTTGAATAAATAGCACCAATGCCTTTACATATTTAGTGTTCAAATCTGTAAATACAGGATATGTATGTTTGTGTGTGTGTGTGTGTGTCAAAAAATTGAGTTATATGATCCGACTCAATGACAATAAGTTGCGTTGTATTATATAGAAACTTATTCGACATTATCTCCCATCGTTACACGGTTTATGTAAAATTTGAATTAGACAACGTAAATAGAATTAACAATTAAAGAAAATGGGGCTGCAGCAGGAATCGAACCTACGGCCGATAGAGTAGCAGCTCCAACTTAGCGTCGCTCTTATCATCGAGCTAAACACCCACCGGTAATGCAAGTATGGGATACCAATCATGATCGAACTTGCTACTCTGTAGTAATGATATTCTAAATCAGCTTGCTAACTCCAAGATGATGCACCCTTATATACAAATATACTCTCCCCTTCCCTTTTCAATGGAGATACATTTTTACCATATCTACTACATACATGAACGTATATCAACACCTCAAATACAAAAGATAACGTATAAACGGTATCTATCAGGATGTTTCATATCTTCATATAAGGCCCTATCGATACAATGCAAAGATTTAGACCTTTCTTCCCCATCGCAGAAACAGAATAATGAAGGTCATCTAGACAAATCCGAACTAACCCCAATATCGTCACTTTCCCCCGTTTGACTACGTTTTCATTTGCACAAACTGTTGTTTGAAGTCTATTTTCTGGAATTCATCGGCCAGCTCCGTCTTAGATTAATTTCGTGGAGATAGGATTTTTCTTTTTTACGAGCAGTTCCAACATGGCTGCCAAAGGTCGACTGCCATTAAATCCCATTACGTTGCATGCTGGGATTACATTCGATCGTTGTGGATGGGACAAATTAGTCTTTCCCTAAGAATGAAAAAAAAAAAAAAAAAAAAAAAAGCTGGAGAAGTTTATCTCCTCCTCGTGCCCATCGGGTGCACTTAATAAAGTGAGTCGACATTAACAGAGATTCTTCAGGATCCTCGACTTTGGAAAAATCGCAAGTCATAAAAGAGTCACATCATAATAACTAGTCTAGATACGATCTGACCCGAACTCCTTTTCTCGATTGGAAACTGTGAAGTGGCGGGCTGAAGTCGATTATGTCTTTGCCTAATTCGAACAACAGATACATTAATACACGTTTGTAAACTGAAAGAAATGGATTTTTCTCATCTACTTGGGCGTTGGCCAGTGTCAAAGGGTGCACGAAGGAAACAAAAGAAAACAACAAAACACCCGAAAAGGTTGGACGAAGGAAAGATAAATTTGGAACCAAAATAAAAGATTTGTAAAGACTTGGATGAATATTGCATAAAAACATCCCCGCCCGTTTCGTCTGTCTATTTTTTCCAAATCGTTCTTCCTTTCTTTCCCCAGAAGAGACTGATTCTGGGATGGTGTGGCTGGTTTAGAAGAGGAGGAGTCATCAAAATAGTTGCATTAATAATATTTCAGATTTATTTTATGAGTGTTACTTCCCCATCATAGTCTACATGATAAATTACCGCTGTTGTCTTTGGGATAATACCAAGCGTTTTGGACGAACAGTTCAAGATATTTCATATCCCTTCAACCCTGGGAGCACGTTACGAGTGCCTGGGATCACCTGCCAATTGTACTGATTGTTCTTTTGTGGTATATAACGGACCTTCGATAATCTCACAAACTCAGGAGGTCCAAACACAGGCGTTCTGAGACCTATGATAGAATTAATTGGATTCGAGATGTGTCCCTTTTTTTATATTAATTGAACTTCGGCGCTAACCTATATTAGCTGAAGTTCTATATAGGGAGTAACCTATTATGGCTGACTAACTAACCACAACCAGAGTTCTCTGCTGATAACAGATTCCATGGTTATTTATTAAGCGCGTCTGATACCAGACTACATTAATTGGTCTCTCAGATCTATTAGTGAGTCATATTATAACTCAGTATGTAATTGAAGGTCTTGGATTTTGAAATTGGTTTGACAAATAGCAGAACGCACTCGATCGAAGACCTATGAACAGTTCTTCTATAAACTATCCATTGACCCAAGTTCATCTATACATAAACAGGAGCGATTAATTACAAAAAGTACAAAAATTATTTGTCTGTGGACTTTAATCAAATTTGTGTGTATATATACATATATATATATATATATATATATATATATATATATATATATATATAAGTGTGTGTGAGCATTTATGTATAAATATTAAAAAATAGATATATCTGATCCGACAGAATGATTATAAATTACATTATATTATATAGGAACTCTTATTTGGATAGATCCTCTGTCATTGCACGGTTAATGTATCACTCGAACTAGACGACGTAAATAGAATAAACAATTGAAGAAAACGGGGCTGCTGCAGGGATCGAATCTGCCACCGATAGGGTAGCCACTTCAATTTACAATCATATATACTCGTGTGTGTGTGTGTGTGTGTATATATATATATATATATATATATATATATATATATATATATATATATATATATATGCGAGTCTACGATTATAAATTGCCTTATAATATGTAGAAACTTTTACTTAATATAATCTCTTGTCATTACACGGTTAATGTATCACTCGAACTAGACAAAATAGAATAAACAATCAAAGAAAATGAAGCTGCTGCAGAAAACAGTCATCTGGATCTTTACATCATTAGCCGCTGTTTAGCTCAATGTTTATTCTATTTACGATTGAGTCATTCATTAACCGTGTAACGACGGGAGATCATTTCAATAATGTCACCATGGCTGTTTTGTATGGCTATATTCACTGCAGGATTCGCTCCAGACTCGGAGTCCTACCCAACGCAGAACTGGGCAGTCGACAGGACTGAATTTAGCGATATCTTCTTAACGCATAATTCATCATGTAGTAGAGTGCTCAATTAATAAGTTAGAAGAGCCTTGCATATTAGCGTTTGCAGACGGGTGCCCTCCTTTAGAGTGCTCAACCCTAGAATTGGGACTTGGACATAAATATAATTTCTCAAGCTAATGATGACGAGAATTCATTTCACTCTACCGATATCTAAATCCTCATTTTTTAATTTTTGCAACTATGTACCCTCATCTCAATTTTTTTCGCTCTTTGTCGTAAGTGAACTCTGGCAGGGACTCCTAGGCAGAGAGTAGATAAATCAACAGCGTGGATCGGGTTAAAGAATAAGTTCCAGGTGAGAATCAAACTCGCGACCCTCTCCACCGTAGGAGGGCTTGCTTAAGGTGCGACCGTTCTTACCACAAATCTACAGTAACTTATTGGCAAATATTTATCAATTTCTTTGTTAGTGCAATCAGCGTATTATCTCATTCCTTATCAATGAACTGACGACCACCAGAGTAACTGCGACGTTTAACCAACTTATATACACTAGGCCATTGTCCCGAACTAAGTGAGCCAAGATAAGGACAACAGTTTTGATAAATCAGAGTTTAATTAGATTGTACTGTAATGAACGCTATAACTGTTATGACGGAAATTCCACCCTGGGTGGCCGGATGCCAAATTGATAATTATCTGTTTGTATTTCATTGAATTTCTCAAATATGCATCTATGTGTACTGACAGGTTTACTTTGTTAGATTCATTCATTTCAAGATAAGTATCGCGCGATAAAAATAAATTAATGTCGACTTTTAATGGAAAGAAAAAAAAATTACAAATCTACCATAAAACTTTATATCGCACCATAAACCCAATTGATAAAAATGGTTTTACCCCTCAAGATTTTTCATTTTAATGGTTTTTCGTACTTAATAATGAAAAACAAATCAAGTTGAGGGATTTTTTTTAGCACCTAATAAACCCGTGTGGTTTCCCCGGTTGGTTTTTTTTGCAGGGTGGGATGTTCTGGCGTTTCCCAGGCTTACGTACACGAACCCGCTTACGTATCTCACATATGATGGGAAGATTGTTAACTTTCTCGATCGATTATCATCTCTCTCTTATTAATTTGCCTTGGCACTGAAAATCCTTATCCTTGACTGCACCTCCCAACGAGTTAGTTCGGTACTTTCTTAATGTCTGAACATTATCGTTCATTTTTAGATATTGCACGTTTTTAGCAACACTTCTACCCGCCCCCTGGATCAATGGATGCCCTCCTTTTTCGTTGTACCCTCTCACCATGTTGGCTAGATAGTCTCCTAATTCTCTATTTTTAATCTGTCCTTTGATAAATAATTTATGGGACAAATGTATCCTGTTATGATTTTGGTTCTTCAAGAAATGGAAAAGGAATAATTCAGTTTTTTCATTTAACAGAGGAATTGTTTTTTTTAAGCACACACACACACACACACACACACACACACACACACACACACATATATATATATATATATATATATATATATATATATATATATTGATAACACGTTTTCAACTTTTTTTATACCTTTTCAAGAATTCTAGGCATTAAGCACCTTCAGGGGTAAGTCTTGAAAGGATTAAATCTAGAACTCAAGCAATTGAAAGCAAATCAAAGAATCCTCCTATCAATTTATCGGTTCTTTACATGGAGGACCCTTTACAATGTGTTCTGGCGACATGCTGTCTCGATGGAATAAGCGTGAAGACGCCGAAATTGATTGAAATAATATTTTCTTTGATTTTCCCAATCTATATTGTTCATGTAAATCGACAATTCAGTGTTAAAGAAATCAGTTACTTGCACCAGACCCAGGGTTGCCAAATGCCCCTTGTCAAATTCGTACGGACTTCGGAACCAATTAAGTAGCTCTAGTACCAAAATAGTCAAATAACTCGAAATCAATTGTCATCATCGAGTTTTTAAAAAAAATAGATTACGATACATTTTTTTCCAAATCTATTGTCCCTGCCTATCTAAGTCTCTTTATATCAATTGTGTGTAAGTGTTTATCATCTTCTGTAATTGCTTTCGGTGCCAAATCTTTTTGGAACCAAATTTGCCAAATTCTCGTTGTGAAAAGTACCAAATGGCAAACTTGTACAGAACAGAAAGCTAAAAATGTCATAAATCTGTCAGTAATTGCTAAGTTTCATTTCTAACATAATTTTGGCTACTTAAAATCGGATAACACTATTTATCAGACGCCTAAATCTCATCTCGGGAATTCTTCCGATAAAATCTACAAATAAGTGCTAACTATTTACTTACCGAATATTTTCTTGGTGTTTTTTGGGGTTTTTTGTCCAATTTAACGATGCGAAACGTCATGATTGCTCAGTGATATACTTTTCCACTACAAGAGGAACATGAGCGTAATACTTGCTGAAAATTTGAGGGAACTGAACAGAGCGCGTGGACCGAATGTACTACTGACATATTGCCGGCATCGCTGTAGAGATAGATGCACTAGGAGGCTACTTCGAAGAAGAGGGTGGAAACTAGCTGTATTCCATTTATTTAAAATGTTCTATTAATTTCCTGAACCTTTGAGTTGCACCTCGTATATAAAATCATCAAAATACATACGAGTTCTGTCCCGTCAGGGAGAAGCCGAGAACTAGCTTTGTGGCTTTCATGTAAATTAAACGGGACTGAGATAACCTGCAAGAGACACTGGAATAAGTTCTTGAGGTTCAAAAAGATTAATTTGAGAGAAACTAAGACGCTATTTCCCTAGGTAGGCTTTTTATTTTCGTTAATATCAAATGGCCGGACACTTTCCGGACAGACCTCGTACACGTACGTAGATTGATAGATAGATAGATATTTATTTCTATCGCAATAGTAACATAATACTCGTGGATAAATTTTGTTGTCCTTAAAAGATATGTTACTTAGTGATGACTTTGCACGCAAAGGCAAGTGCAGGTCTGTGCTTGCACACGAGTCAGTCTATCCAAGTAGCTCGAGTTCAGCTCGCTATTAGTTAGCTGATGAATGGCATGATTCTTAAGAGCCCAAAACATCTCCGACGTATTCACCATTACCATGACTGTCACTGGGTCCAATACCAGCTCCATGATGGCCTCGAGTATCTTTTCTTTTTTGTTTGTTGTTTTCTCTTTTCGTTTTGGGTGTTTTGCTATTTTTCGAATCCACCATGTTCGTTCGCGTGTTAGTACAATGACTGAATAATGACAATATTTTGTCCTTAAGAACCAGGCCGTCAGTCATCAGTTATTCTGGTCAATATCAACTGCTAATGTTCCTAATCTTTTCCATCTTCTGTACGTCAAGCAATCCCTGCCATGTGAGAAAACAATGACAGTCGGGGATGGGGGAGGACGGAAAAAGGCGTTGCCGAGGAGGAGAAAAAAAAAGGAAGGAGAGAAGAAAGAGTGTCGGATGAAGAAAGTGTTGGAAGGATGGCAAGAGCTGAGGAGAAGAAGTTGAATCAGAGATGTGAGAGTGGCAGGGTTAGGATTTTGGGAAGAGAAATAATGAGGGAGAAGAGAGACATGGAAAGACAGAGGGAAAAGCGAAGATGCGTTAGACAGATACAGGGATCGGGGGACGGGGTGATAGTGACAGAAGTGGGATTTTTTTTACATGGGAAAATAGCGGGGGGGGGGAGCAGAATGACAAAGAAGAACAAGCAATACGTTGTGGGAGATAGCTACTGGGAAGAGAGAGAGGGGGTTGGGGGACGGAGGCGAATAAGAAAGACGGGAGGGGAAAAAAGTGAAAAAGAGGAATGAAACTCTCCCGAATACAAGATACACCCGGGTACAGACGGTGTAATGAAAACAGTCTACCCCCGCATATCAAATACAGCGGGTGTCGACTCGGGATTCCGAAAGCGTTTCTGAACGTTTTAAGCACCTGAAGAAAACCACAGGGTACAACAGCCGAAACGTTGTGATCATATGAACAATCAAGATGGGCACAAAAGTCCGAATAAATCTATGTATAATGATAGTAATTCTCAAAAAATGCAGACAGAAATGGTTTCCGATTGTTGAAGGCCCAGAACAGTTCCATGAGAACACACACACTATGTTAAGGCTTTGATAGACAAGACACTGCAAAATAATATACGTAGACTGGAATGGACCATCGATCATATAATGAATGAATACCCCCAGGTGTCACAGGAATACAAAATTTGGTATGACTTGATAGGTAGGTTGATCGATCCACCGAGGACAATAAAAACGCCTGGGATTTTACACTACAAACCAATGATACAAGCAGAAACCAAAATACATCTCAACTAACTGCAAATAAAGAAATCTCTGCCCTCGTGTTAGCGTGTATCCACAGCTTACCCGACGAAGTTGACATTCGACTGGTATATAAGACAGTGCACAAGGCAGTGTCGAGTTTTGGGATCGGTGGTTCTCTAGACATGTTTAATATTTTTCTTTGAATCACAGATTATATATTTTTTATCTATAAATCAAAATTAAGCTATGAAATGATTAAATTGGCGACACTGAAGAGAAAAAACCTAAATACATCAAAGACATACTTTCGTACGACGAGCAGAAAATTATTCTACATGACTATTATGGCAGGCTGCTTCACACATAATAGATTCCGACCCCTTCGAAATATGTATCTTTGGACGGGCACTGTCCAAGTATAATATGAATAACATTTTCTTGGACTTCGATGTTCAAACAGATCGCCCAATCTATTCTAAGAGTCCATATCAAGTCATCGTTAACAAAGAGAAAAAGATTTGTCGGATATTGGATACTGCACCTCCAGCAGATTACAGTGTCGAATCGGAGGAAAGTGAAGAGCTGAATAAGATATCTATTGAAAGTGAAAAAATTGAGGAACATGGTGACAGTTTCGTCCCTAAAAGCTTGGCATTAAAGAAGGAGGGATGGACAAGTAATGAAACATGTGTTCGCACATCTGATAAAGGAAGCGGGGCCATTAGTTTTAGCGGGAATTGGTTGTGGGGTCGGCTGGCCCACCAGCATACGGCTTAAAATTAGCTCTCTTCCAATTGGTTGACACTTCCACCAAAGACACCCTGAGCAACAGTGTCAGCGGGAGGGAAATTGGAATCGCAGTAGGCAGTCGGGAAAAAAGACACTGATAGAATCTACATCTTTCCCTCTCCAGCAGTCGGCTGGTGAGAGGAGACTAAATGCAACTACCGGGTTACTGTCGTTACAGGATGGAAGACTGAACAACCAACTATGAACGATAGTAGAGTTTTAGATACACGATGCTAATCCCTGAAGTTTTTTGCGGAAATTTTCCTTTCAACGTTTTCTACTTCTGTTTGAATCTGAACATCTCGTTTTTCCATCTCGAGTTTTTTTCCGGCTTTTGTTTTCGTCTTGTTTTTTTTTTTTTCGGAAGTTTTTCTAGTGACTTTAACAAACTGTTCAATTCGCTATAGCCTCTCTACGAATTATTGTGTCATATGCAATTTCAACAGGAAATCCGGGGAAGAATCAAAACTATCATATATATATATATATATATATATATATATATATATATATATATATACTTCGTGCCTTTAGAGTGCTTTTGCAAGTGCTGATAATGCTGACATATCAAAAACATCAACTCCTTTTTATTTCTCATTTTCTTTTGTATCTACATAGTAGATAAATCTAATATTGTCCTAATCTTCAGCCATGAATTTCTTGAATATTTTTTTTTCTTTCATTGACAAATAGAAATCGTTTTAATGGAAAAAAATTGGTAGTTCTGTTACACAGGCTATATGTTTCAAATATTATACTTTGCAAGAATCAGATACTGGCATTGTTTCTGTAATGAATCGTAGGTCTTCGTTTGAATATATTACAGAGCGTTTTTCCTTTATGGCTGTTTGAAACCACTTTTCACGAGAATCCATCAACGTCACACACTTTCTTGTTAGAACTTTTCTTGTTCTTTCAAATCTCATGTTCGTGCACTTCATAGTTGTCGGAATCTAGCACACGCACCGAGAAAAAATTATTATTCTTGTTGTCCAGACGACAGCATTACTAAAATCAGCTACAAAAGTGAAGAGAATGCTGGGATATTGACGGAACTTGCTGTCACTTAATTTGCAGTGAGAATCGCCAGAGAGCTCTCGGGGTGAAAAGCTGTGCATACATGATAATGATGATAATAATAATAATAATAATGATAATAATCTAGCCTAAGAGTTAGGAAAAGTACGGACTAAGAAGGTTGAGTTAGTGCCTATAGTAGTAGGTGCACTTGGAACTGTCTCAGGGTTATATATATATATATATATATATATATATATATATATATATATATATATATATATATATAATGTGTGTGTATAATGTAATTTTCGTGTAGATATACCTATGTATAGTCTATAACAAATGGGTATGAGTGCGTTCGTATGCTCACTTGAGTATTATGCGTACTTTACTAGTCTGCTTCTCAACAGTTCAGCCCCCTAACTTCCGGTAAAAGGCAAAATATCTGTAAACTCAAATGCAGAAGGCCAATTCTTCCACTCAGTCTTGGAGAACAAAAAAAGAAAGAAACCCTATAAGAGCGCCAAACCCTAAACAACCTTTCCATAAGGTCTATTGAATTGCTACTTAGCTTGATAGAAACATTTATGCACTCGGTAACCCTGCGCTTAAAAATGGCAAATAAATAATATGGGGTCAGTCGTCTAGTGCAGTGGGTGGGAGGTAGTGCTTTCCATGTGGGCCCCACCTTTCACCAACACCTTTGATTCTATTGAGAAGTACTTCTTAAACTTTTCAATCTGACAACCTTTTCATAGCCTGTCAAGATTTTTGTCGACGTTCACTTACACATGGACGTTTTCCCCAAGAACGAAGTTTGTTTGGGTGTCTATTCGGTTCGCAACTTTTAGTCTACGAGCCTTCCTCGACTTACGAACCGGATACGCTCCTTTGATTTTTCGGGACTTTCTTAGCCCCCTCCATCCCAAGGCCTACAAGTCTTCAGTTTCCCCCCTGCTAAGATATATGTTTTTTTTTTGTTTGTTTTTTTCAATTTTCCCGAGAGACTATCATGACGAACAGAATGCATTATCAAGTAGAACCAGACTTGAAATAGAAAAGAAAAAAAAATTACGAAAAATAAGTTACGAATCGGAATAAACTAAGTACCGTCTGAATTTTTTTTTTACAAATGTTTTTATTAGATATAAAATGTTTTTATTGATATAAAAGATTCCTGCATTTCTTCCCGAAAAGTTTCATTCGTATAAATTCATTGCATCATTATTGAGTCATCGACGTCTTCTCTCTGCTTTCCAAGATCTTTTGCCGCCTTTCAGCTAAATTGATATAAGAATGATTCCATAATTGTTATGGTGAGAATAGGGCGATACATACAAGAGTGAATCTCCCCATAGGCTTTACTTTGTTGTAAATCTCATTTTATGTAATAGAATCTATAAAGATAATCTACGAAGCAAATAGATGATAGTAAATATTTTGAATGAATATTTTACAGTGAACAAAGAAAATAAACAAAAGGCAATGGTCATGTACGTAAAAGGAAATAAAATTGAAATAACATTCATTTATATACAAACAGATTTCTTTAATATTTTTTCTTATTTTCTTATGTAATGAGAATATGTAAAATGGACATATATGTTCTTCCTGCTTGTTTTATTCGATGAGTTGGTTATATAACCATTTTCCAGGTGGGTATCTTTTTTTCTGATGCGGTGAACCCGCAAGCGTTTAGTCCAATCGCTCGAGTGAAACCTTAATACGAGAATCTGACATATTTGAAGTGGGCTCTCAGATCATCGTAATCATTGCCTGTCATCCGTCCTTTATAAATGCAAGGTGAATTTTTCGGTTACTTTACACTGAAGCGGCATAAACAAGATCACTATGTACATCTAATACATTAGACTATTTTGACAATCTAAAACTATTTTTTAACATTGGACTACATGTCGACACATTTCAGCACATTCATTTGCAAATGAAATAAGCCAAATACGAACAAAAATGAAAGCGGGAAACTTGACCATTCAATACTGTATTTTATTAAATTAAACCACAAGTTATATATAAGTTACGGTTAAGGTTATGCTTAGAGTTGTATATAAGTATACAATATATTATAAGGAACAAATGCAAGCAGCAAACATGTCATAATCGTAATGGTGGTTTCGCCAATGAAATTCCGAGATATGTCTGGGGCAAAGATCTCGGTTTACTAAACTGCCACAAAAATATGTCAAAAATATTTTGCAGCGTCAACACAAATATGACATACGCATTGCTTCCATGTCTAATGAATTAATTTTCGTTTAAAAAAAACGCGTATTTCTAATAGTAAAGCTACTGAGAAAAATGTATACAATTTGAGGATACTTTTACGTGCGTGTGTCTGGGTGTGTAAGTGGGCTTCATTTTGTCGAGTTGCATAATTCTCCAGGCCTTTAGCAATAATTATTGCCGAACTCGTCATTGATAAGTGACAGGAGCCGTGGAGCTCCTGCCATAACAAGGAACAAATCAAAGAAAATGAGACCCATCCTTTGGGGAATGGCGCCCAGATTACAGAAAATCATGGAAGGAGGAGGTAATTTTAGCCAGGCTCCGTATAGGTCATTCATTACCCACACATATCTACAACTAAATGAAGGACCAACGGAGTGAATAGCGTGCCAAGAATCATATACTATCCAACAAATCCTGACAGGCTATGGCTACCTTAGTCTGACTCAACCGTCGGAGACATTACAAAGCCAGGAAACTTAAAGAATTATTCAACAACATCAGGCAGGATAGGCAACGACGAATTTTTTAAAAGTGAAATTATGTTCTAAGAGATGAATTCAACAAATTTTTAGAAGTTTGGTCACCAAATTACTAATATATATATATATATATATATATATATATATATATATATATATATATATATATATATATATATATAGTCTCTCCACATATATATGAATTATGAATTGCGTTATATTATGTAAAAACTCATTTGAAATGATCTCCCTCCGTTACATCGTTAATATATCACTCAATTTAGACAACTTGGAATGAATAAAAAATAAAGCAAAATTGGGCTGCCACAGGAATCAAACCTGACACCGATAGGATAGCCGCTTCAACGTAGCTATGCTCTTACCATTGAGCTAAACAACCGCTGGTAATACAAAGGCCCAAATAACTGCTTCCAACACAAATTCTCATTTCGTTTATCTTCGGTTTATTTGCTCCTATCAACGCGACAGTTTATTTTATTTATGTTGTCTAGTTTGAGTGATATATTAACCGTGTAGTGACGTGAAATCATTTCAATGAGTTGTGTGATATAACGTAATTTATAATTCATTTTGTCGGATCACATATAACCATTATCTCAATACATATATATATATGTGTGTGTGAGCATGTGTGTACGTATATATATATATATGTGTGTGTGTGTGTGTGTGTGTTCAAAGATATGTATGAATATAAAAATGTGTATATATTTATATATATATACACACACACACACACACATACATATATATTTTATGATAATCAATGTCATATATATATATATACACTTTATCTTAAATTCTTATACAGAAATCTCTTCTGAATATATTTTACCTGTTTCAAAATCTACATATTACTGAAATTAAATTTACAATATTTACATACATATGCTTACCTCGAATGACCCCCCCCCTCCAAAAATAAAACAAACTCGCTTAATACCTGAACTCTTCAGTTCATAACTGATTTCGGCATTGAACAACCTGTCAAGGGTTGATATACCATAAAACCAACCAACCAACCAAGTCGTAACCATGGCACTTCTCCTCTTTCAACAATAAGCAAGCGAACAATTTCTATCTGAGGAGGCAAGCCTAGGAATTACGTTCCAATATTAGTCCCGCCGGGCATGTTTCCGATGTGGCGTTCGACTCCTCACCTCTAAATTGCCGGTGCATTCCGCGCAAAATAGTCACCTTTAAGTAACTGAAAGAAAAACTGCTGCAGTTGCAAAGAAATAAGTGTCCGACTGGCCAAACGAATGGTCTGTCGGCAGTGGTAGGATGACCATTCTTCGAACTGTCTGGACATAGTTATATACATATATTTATCGACCATGTCAATTTGACACAGCCCAGTGGCTTACAATTTACTATGACTCAACCTCCCATTAGCCGCTAACAGGCCGGGGCGATGTATTAGCAACCAATGGTCAGCAGAGACACCAAAAGTGACCAATGGTCTTCTCTATCCGGCCACTTATCTTAATGGCTGGTTTCTTTATTTAGGTTACATTTGGGAATCTAGTTCTTCCGCGTTTCGCTGACCGATCTGACCTTTGTGCTGTGCCGAGAAGAGTTCGTCTCAAATTGATGGCAGCTCATTATCTGTTAAGCGGAAATGCCTTGAATATATATTAGGTTAGCGGTTCCCAACTTGGGGTCGACGGACCACTAGTGGTCAGCCAAGGTATAGCTGGAGGTTCGTGAACTTGTTAAGTGGGCAGACCTCTCAAAAGCCTGGGGTTTGCGAGTTTGAGTAGGCAGGTCTTTCAAAATCCTGAGGCCCGTGGGAAAATTCATTTGAATAGAGGGGGTCTTTGGTAATGAAAAGGTTACGAATCACTGTAATTGGTTGTTACATATTGTATGTACTTTTTTTTACAACGTAGACCGAAATGCTAAAAGTGGGATATTTACAAACATAACCGCGTTTTTTTGCAAATTCAGTGTAAATACGAGAAATGATTATAATTGGACTCTTTGAGCCCTTAACAGCAATGGTTCCTACCTTAGAAGTCAGACTAATTTCGGCATACAATTTCATATTCAGACACAATATTGATAACGTTAACAAAGCATTTGGAGTGAACAACGTTATCCTTCGGCATGAGGAGTAAATGTTGAATTTTTCAGCCCTGTAGCTACGTGCAATCTGTACGCGTGATACAAACGTAGCTACCCAGCCAGCTAAACCAGCTTAAAGATTAAAGAAACCCTTGTCGACAGTTTTGGTCGACGTCTACTTATAAAGACACCATAGACCATGCCTCTACTGAATTTATTACCTCTAAGGTAAAAGCATTGTAGAGAAATGAAATCTCATCACCAGAGAATTGTTGGCAAAAGGTTATGGCTATAGAAATGAATCATATTTCAATTAAGTTTTTACCATCTTCTGTTTTATACATAAACCTATTACTATTCAAGCAACAGCATTTCATATGTCATATATATATATATATATATATATATATATATATATATATATATATATATATATATAATCCGCCGTTTTCAGTTGGATACAGTGGAAGAATTATCCTGAATTTGGTCATGTCTTTTCGTTAGATAACTAAACATAATTTGATGGATCCTGATAAATCATCACAGATGATTCACAGGATGGAAAACATCTTGGCAGAATTAAATTTGAATATATCAATTATTTTATTTTATTTTGCATTATTTTTTCTTTTTCTTTCGTGAATAAATTTGCGTTTTTACTTATCAAGTGAGATTTTTTGTTTGTTGCTAAAATTTATTTAAGGATGGTCCTTTTTCCATAGACGAGTAACAAATGTTTCTTTTGAAGGAAATTATAAGCTGTCAATGATTTTGCTGTACAAACAACAGATGGGAGAAAATTGTTCACTTAATCTATCCCAGACATGAAGAAGAAAATAGATCAGTTTCTGGATTATATCAACTTCATCTGAAATTCTTAGGTGACTCATTGTTATCATACCATGAATCGCTTTCGTCTTCTCTGCTTTTATCCCTACCTTTTTGGCCGATATCTTCTTTGGCCTTCTCTAGCTGTAAGCGGCCATGTTCATGACTTACCCCAAAATAATCACGAATAAACTATACGAGACTGAAATATTGCCTCGTGCAATATACGCTTTCAGAAAGTCGAAAAACATATCGGCCGGAACGTTGTCGTTAAACACAAGAGAGGTAGGGTTTCTGGTCCAAATTCATTCATAGGATTATGTTAACTCCAGGGGTTGATGCACTGATATATCTTAAAATATCCAGCAGCATCTGAAATATTGAATATCTATTCGTAATAAAAGTTTATGATAGTTTCTTTATTTTTGTCAGAGGTGTTACCCTTTCTAAAAATAACACACAGAAACACACACTCTCTCTCTCACACACACACACACACACACACACATATATATATATATATATATATATATATATATATATATATATATGTGTGTGTGTGTCTATATATATATATATGTGTGTGTGTCTATATATATATATATATGTGTGTGTCTATATATATATATATATATATGTGTGTGTCTATATATATATATATATATATATGTGTGTCTATATATATATATATATATGTGTGTCTATATATATATATATATATGTGTGTCTATATATATATATATATATATATATGTCTATATATATATATATATATATATATATATGTGTCTATATATATATATATATATATATATATGTGTGTGTCTATATATATATATATATATGTCTATATATATATATATATATATGTCTATATATATATATATATGTGTCTATATATATATATATATATATATATGTGTGTGTCTATATATATATATATGTCATATATATATATATATATATATATATATATATATGTCTATATATATATATATATATATATATATGTCTATATATATATATATATATATATATGTCTATATATATATATATATATATATATGTCTATATATATATATATATATATATATATATGTCTATATATATATATATATATATATATATGTCTATATATATATATATATATATATATGTCTATATATGTCTATATATATATATATATATATGTCTATATATATATATATATATATATATGTCTATATATATATATATATATATATATATGTCTATATATATATATATATATATGTCTATATATATATATATATATATATATGTCTATATATATATATATATATATATATATATATATGTCTATATATATATATATATATATATATATGTCTATATATATATATATATATATATATATATTCTCGTTCTAACGGTATTATTGAATTAAACATACGTTCTAACGGCACCTTTGTTCTTATATTACGGCCAGACTGTTGTTAGAAACTATACATTTTCCAGGTCGAATTACAAAGTAAATAATCTGCTTACCGTATTTTAAAATCTGCTCTTTAAAACGGTAATCTCTGAGGATGCTGGAACAACGAGAGTCTACTGTATATATTTGCAAATACCCGAATTCGTGAAGATACTTGTCCCAATACTTTGAAGAATGACGACATTGACTCATTTCGGACAAGATCTTGATTTTTCTATAACTATTATTGCAGTAATGATGATAATAATAATAATAATAATAATAATAATAATAATGATTGCAGTAATAATAATAATAATAATGATTGCAGTAATAATAATAATAATAATGATTGCAGTAATAATAATAATTATAATGATTGCAGTAATAATAATAATAATGATTGCAGTAATAATAATAATAATGATTGCAGTAATAATAATTATAATGATTGCAGTAATAATAATTATAATGATTGCAGTAATAATAATAATAATGATTGCAGTAATAATAATAATGATTGCAGTAATAATAGTAATATTGATTGCAGTAATAATAATTATAATATTGATAGTAATAATGATAATATTGATTTTAGTAATGATGATGATAATATTGATAGTAATAATAATGATAATATTGATAGTGGTAATAAAGATGACTATATTGATAGTAATAATAATGATAATGATAATATCAATAATAATGTTGATAGTAATAATGATAATAATAATATGAAGTTTATATCTACAGCAATGAATAAACAGCAATCAGAAAAAGTGTAAGCTCTTGGTGAGGATCAAAATCACGTTCATCAGACACGAATTGGGGGAAACGTTGTAATTGAATAATGAAGTAAAAAGGGAGCCGTTCAGTAAATAAAACAGGATTTGTCCTTAACTCACTGACACCGGAAAAAGTATCTTTTACCGATACAAGTTCAGGAAGCTTTTCCTCTGGCCGAGCATTCGATTTATGATACTTTACGATCAATATTAATGATCAATGGTTTATCAGACAGTACGCATGGATTTGACTCATCCAATTTGCAGTGACGATTATATATATATATATATATGTGTGTGTGTGTGTGTGTGTGCTTGTGCAAATGACCGAACTCTGTGATACTATTCTGCTTATCTAGGAGAATAATGATATTGACTCATCTCAGAATTTGAACAAGGTTTAGAATATTTCTGTGTTGCGAAAAACCTTCATAATCTCCTTATAATGCTAGACGAACCGAACAAAGAGAACAAAAAAGTTGGACTTCTCGTGAGCTTGTGTAAAACAAATGTCATGAGCAACAAACATGTTGAGGACAGAGACACAAAAATCGAAAATGCAGATCTGAAAAAAATTAGACCACAACATTTACTTACAAATCTCTATGAAACCCTCAAAGAAGAAAAGAAGAAAAAGAAGAGTATACAACTAATGACCCCCCCCCCCGATAGTCATCTATGGAGCTGGAATATAGAATCTAACCAAAAAATTTACCCTCAACCCAGGCAACGTGCACTTGAGAGAATCATGCTCACTCAATATCCCATAGAGAGATCACAAAGCAGCATGGTACATTAGAGAAATGGAATCAGAGATATCATAGAATCCATAAGAGAACTCAAATGGCAATGGACTGGTCATGTTGCAAGAATGTCAGACAATCGATGGACACCACGACTCACATCGTGGATACCCACAGATCATATACGAAACAGGGGCCGGCAAAATACAAGATGGTGTGACGAACTAAACTAGTTCAGAAAGTGCTGGCTTCACGATGTCCATGATAGAGAGGTCTAGCGAATGTTCATGTCCAATGACGGGCGCTAAAAGGCTGATGATGATGACAGAATAGGGGAATGGATTAATTAGATTAGAAAGCAAATGGGTCCTCCCTCCTTCGATAACTATAACAGGATTCTTCCTATATTAACTGACACCTGAAAAAGGATCTTTATATCGTCCGTAAAACGTGGACAATGAAATCGACGAGTCACTTACCTTGATCTAATGCGACTAGGGAAGTGGAGAGGATCCGTTTACATTCCCTATTCGGAAAACTCCTTGTACCTTGACAATACCTAATTGCTTTTCATGGAACCCTGCACTTTGGGATTAAACAGTTATGTTTCTATTCCTGAAAATACACGTTTAGCAACAAAAAACAAAGCTATGTCTCTATTAATAAAAACTTGCGTATACCAACAAACAAAACAAAGCTGCCCATTCTCGGATAATAATATTGATGACACGTCATTCATTTGCTTCTAAAAAGGAGTTCGCTCGCTGGTCCAGCAGTTGTTGACGGCTAATGTTTTACGACGAGTTCTGGGACAGTAAATTTATGAATGTATACACTACACATTTCTCTCTTTTCACTTCGTTTCTTTTTATAAGTGAGTAATTCATTTTATGGTACCCTTTTGTGAATAAACGGCTAAAGATTCCAAATATATACTTTTTAACATTGATGGGTCGTTGTATAAAGAAAAGTGTCGTTTTACTTATATTTATTGAGGTTATTCATCGTGTGGGTTTCCTTTTGTTGATTGCTTACAAAAGATTTTCAAACGTACTAGTTCTATAAATTGAGATGCTTTAAACAAGTGGGGGGTTTTACTTCATTATTCCTTTATCCATACCAATCTTTAGCAAATTTATGACGGCCCTTTGTTGCTTATGCATTCTTATTTCGAAGCATTCTTGTCGTTAGAAAGGTTTATCGTTTTAACTCCTTCAACAACTCAATATCAGCTTATCTTCACTTCGGGCGAATGCTTCTCATACATAGATATACTTACCTGGCACAGGAGTTTTCTGGGGCCTCAATAAGTATATCTGGTTCCAGGGAACTCCATCTCCGAAACTGCATCTACTAGTTGTTCTAAGAGGGATAGAGCCAGGATATTCTCTGGAGAAAGTGTTCCTTTTATCCAAGATGTGAAAATTACTTAGTTGAAAAATGATTTGTTAACCTGAATTTATCAGTTTGTCTCTGATTAAATATGATGCATTTTTAATTAAATACGATATATATTACTTTGAGATGAACTAATGAATTTACGTGTTACATATTAGTCCTTTTTAATTTGGTCTTCGTAGCATTTCTTTTCGGGATTCCATGATGTCTGTGGTAAAGCAATTTTTGTTTTTACCCACCCGTATGCACGCGGGTTACCTCATTGAATTCATCTCCATTGGGAAGTAGATAATTCTCTATTTGTATAATTAGCACAGCACAATCATCCTCTCTCTTTTTTTTAGGGAGATTGGGCTATGTCGGATTTATCTGGGCTGGGAAAATATCTTCCTGTAGATCAATATATGTATGTACTTGTATTGTTTGTTTTGTTTTTAACCGACGAATTTGGTGGAGAGACTGAGTTTCTATCATTTGAACCACGACATCAACTTCTTATCTAACATGTGTGCGTGAGCAAGTTTTTTTTTTAGGGTGTGAAAGATAACACGCCCTCACTTTGCGACAAAATTATCCTCTAAAAGTGCAGGCCAAGCTGGGTGAAAGGAAATTTTAACGCAACCGGTTGCGGTTCTACCGGTTTCCACCTCTGGATTTCTCCCATTGCAACCACACACTGCGAACAGACACCCTGACGGTAGGGGATCAATCACCACACCATCATCCACATGCCCCTAGCCTGGATGATAAGCAACCATTTTGAAGTTCCAATTAGTTAGTTTAAGGACCGACAAAAAGAAAAAAAAAAAAAACGGAATAGAAATTTCAGGAACTTCCGAACAGATCCTAACACATGCGAGGAATAAAACTTTCCTACTTTTTCTTATCTAGACGCGTAATTGAGGTAGCCAAAATAAACTGTTACTCTGGCTACTGACAATCATTTTTTAGTCTTATATATATATATATATATATATATATGTGTGTGTGTGTGTGTGGTGTTAACTTGCTCTCCGGAAATGAAATGTTCCTTTAAAAACCTTTCGTAACTCAAAATGGTGAAAAGCGAAGATATTACCAATAATTTATACGGGGAAAAATATTAGCGTTCCCAGAGCCAAAAAATGTTGAAGATGATACATTTGGCTGATTCATCAGAGGTTTGGGTAGGGGTAGAGAAGGAAGGGTGTACCCGCTGCCTCTTTGACAGCTCACAGCAGAACGTATGCTGAACGCTTTTTCGCACATCAGTTTTGAACAACTGTGTTATTTACGACTGGTTGAATATACAAAATCTTTTCTTGATACTGTTTAGTCATTTAATAGGAAAATTCGTGCGACCAATATCTCTTGGTAGCATGCTGTATTGGGGGCGATCAATTAAAAAATTTGAAAAGGCGTTATCGATGGATAAGTTACTTCGCAGACTTTTTGTAATGCTATGATCACTGAAAAATCTGAATTTTCAAAAACAAGCACGAGCACAAACGAAGAGATTAATTTAGCATGAACTTACATGGCAAATTGCCTCTCCCCTTATTTGAAATTTATTTATAATCAGCAATAAATGTCGAAAGTTTCGACTCTCCAACTCCGCTGTTGCTGCCTCTATGCGTGATGCATATATACATAGCCACCCAGCCGGACCAACTTGAAACCTGAAGAGACCTATTTTGACAGTCTTGGTTGGCGGTTTCTAATTAAGAAACTGATTATTTTTTTCAGAATAAAAGAGTCCAAAATTTCATCAACTATTTGCTGTTTTATCTCCCTTGGATCTCTCTTATCTGCTGACCTATCAGACGAATTTCTTTGTCCGTGGGCAGTTAGGTTACGCTGGGTTCAAGATCGAAACTCATTTTCGTTCAGGCACAAGGAGTCAAAGTTTCAATTAGATACCAACGCTTTTCCAGGGTGGGGTGATAAAAGGATGTATATCCAGGGTGGGGGCAAAATATTTTTTCGGATTATCTCTCAACGGCAACGCTGAATGTTACCATCTTTATACATGGCAGGAGTTAAGTTGGGATTACATAAAACGATTGTACAGCACCATTATCCTCTATAGACTATAAGGTTCGCCCTTTGTGGAAAGACCTGATCCATGGGGGAAAGTGCCCTGTTTGTCCCCCACGCCCTAGTGGACGCTCATGTTTGTACCCATTTAGTATTAACACCATTTTCATTTTGTTGTTCTCACTGGAGAAAACCTGATAACAGGTATCTCAATTTTCCTGCATCCTCCTCAGTATTCTAGCTGAATGGTTTCGTTAGACTCTTCCATTCATGGACGTCTGCAGGAGGGATAGGGTTCAAAGGGGGCACTGGCCCTCTCTTTGATCAGGCTTTCTCCCCCAGGGTGAGAAGAGTTTGAAAGTTTGAATCTTATAGAAGCCAGGATTAATGGATCACTTTGGTCAGCGACAGTTTCAGACGAGTCACAGTTTAGGAACTCTCTAGTCCATCCCTTGACAACCAACATTCAAAAATGTCTCCCCTTAACCCTCATATATCATCTTCCCCTCCCTGTACCGGAATATATCTTATTTGCCCCTCCTTGGACAAATGGCAGCGGATGCCCATGACTCCGTGAATTTTCAATACTACCAATCTTTTTGCGCAGCTCCTTGGAATTGTTCAAAATGCCCCAATAGTGGCGAGCAAGGCGGGCTCCTTCCTGTTCAACTTTTCTTTTTTTTTTTTGTTAGTTTTCTCGTTTTCACGACGAAGTCTTTCTTTCCCTTCTTTTCTTTTACTCCCTACCCCCTCTCTCTCTATCTCTCTCTCTCGTATATTTTTTAGAATAAGTTGGGTTTTTTTTCACTCAAAATCTAGCCTAAAATAACACCTCGACAAGTCATAAAGAAAGAACAAGTCAATTGATACTCGCCTATTTCAACCGGTGTATTCGTACTTGGACTGTGACTTAATTCGTCGGGTGTTGCTATTGGTTGATAAATCAACACCAGACGGTAAAGATTACATTTAAATGATATCATTTATTTATATTTAATCGGTTTTCAGTAGAATAAATAAATAAATAAAAGATGTGGAGCCAACCTGAGAAATCTGGGTTTTTTTTTCTCCCGTTGAAGCAAAGTCGGCAAATGACTTGATTACGGTTTTGGGTTCGACTTATATTCGAATCGTTTCAATCTACTTCGTTTTTCCACTCTAATTTGATCTCGCCTCATACTCACGATCAACTTGTCTTCAAAAATATACAACAATCTCTTTCGCTCGCTCTCTCTCTCTCTCTCTCTCTCTCTCTCTCTGTCTCGCTTTCGCCTTTCCACTTTTTCGGTTATTTTGATCTGTTTCTATTAGATTTATCGAGAGCCACTGATCGAAAAAAATTCAAAATCGACACCGCTCTACCACTTTTTTTCTGCACATCATCTTTCTTTCCATCATCCCCCCCTCTCTCTCTCTCTCTCTCTCTTACGCCTTCTACTTTTTTCTCTACATCATCTTTCTTTCCATCACCCCCTCTCACCCACTCTCTTTCTCTCTCTATCTCTCTCTCGAGCCAGGTGATTCACTTGCTAGAGTGTCAACAATTGATCATCCCCAAACATGGCTGTCGTTTTTTGGGGTGCTACTCTGCAAAGACCGAAGCCATTTTCTGATGTTTTCCTGCCTGTCCGTGCTTGCTCAAGACAAATGAGGCAAAAAGAACTCTCCATTCCAACACTGTCTCCATCCCGACCCCAGCCCCTAAACCTACACCACCCACTAAATCCCCACTCCTTTTCCTGTCCACTCCTTCATGACTGCACCGCCGCCTTCCGTTGTCTCTACTCACACTTTCCGTTACCGGAATGGTTGGAAATAATGGTTCCAGAGATATGGATGGTGGTAAAAGACAAAATGGGATACATTCCATCAGAATAGAAGGGATGGTTTGGTGTTGTGTGGGCAGGAGTAGCAAATATGATTATACCCTCTTATGATGATATTGATAATAATAGTAATTGTAGTAAGAGCAGTTGTGAAATCAGTACTTTTTTTCAATATCAATGATACCACTTCTACTACGCAACAATAATCATTGATAATAGTCGAGTATTGGTGGGAGAAGTAGTAGTATGAATAGCAGTGGGGAAAGAGTCCCTCTGAAAAATAGTTCTGAAGACATTGGAGTCAAAATTGGAGGAGTTAGAGATAAGAGGAGGGATTGAGCACTCGTGGAGTCTGCAAGAATACTGAGGAAGGTACTGAAAATATTAGATAGATCTCCAGTCATTAGCAATGTCATAACAGCTTAAAAATGAACATGTCATAAGTGTTAGAAGAGTGAGAGATGGTGCAGACAGTACCAACCACAGTGTTGATGTGATATCTGTGGACGCGGAGAGGAGATAAGGAGACCTGAGGAGACTTGCTGTCTCTCAGTCTTTCAGCGATGACCATCTGACATAGTATTAAGAAGAGGAAGACCTTACAAACAAATGGTATATGCACAAACCAGAATCTGTCATACAGAAAAATGAATATCGTTAACAAGAAAAGCAATAATTTCGATGTTACAGTAGCGTAAAATCGAAAGAAAATGAGGTACTGAATGAATATCTATACCCTGGAAATAAACTGAAAAAATTTGTGGAAATTGTTGGAGCGGTGGGAACGGTCTAAACGGGCCTATCGAGAAAAAAGAAACCCGATGGAGTATTGAGACCATCTAACCGACTGCACTACTGAAAACAGAATAGTAAGGAGAGTGCTGTAATATTTCGAAGACATTGCCGTTTGATTTCCAGCGTAATCACTAGACACCTTTTGTAAACATACAAATGTTCGAAATAATGTTTTTTGCTGTTTCTAATTGGCGAGAGATCTTTGGCAAACTAGGACAGAGCCCTTCCCAAAGGTGCATGTTTGGAAGGGGCCCTATTTTATTGTGGGTTAAGCAGCTTGCCATATTAATCATGCAAAATAGATATCCGTCCGTTGTACGAAACTAAAGATTCGATGTATTTCGGGTATTTCTCTTCGGTGTTACCAATGTAGATATTTCATATCTAAATTTATCTCTATTGCCAATTTAGATATTCTATATCTAAATGGTACGTATAGTTTTTAATAGAAGATCTATAATCGGTAATTTTGATATTTTTTAAATTAGATTTATCGAGAACCACTGATCTAAATAGATTCAAAATTCGACACCTGCACTACTTTCGGTGCTGACCAACATATCTGGCAAATGTGAACTTCATACAATGGCCAGTTGCCGAGTAATCGCAGTACATGCATGCTCAAGAGAGATAAAATGCTCCTCTTATGGATTCTATCATCATTCTTAAGAAATGTCTTTCTCATACACGTTTATAAGTAAATTTTTCATTTTAGTTCCTTAACATTAGAATATTCACCGATCCGGGTTCGAACTGGAACAAATTGTGTTCACAAAAATTGCAGTGCAATTAGAGCTTCTTAGTCTTGTAAGATGGCCTATCTTGGGTTTCGGGCTAGCACCTCAGTCCCGTGAAAAAAAGCAATTGCCACATGTAAGGATTGGCTCTTTATAGATCGTTCGAGACAAAAATCATAGCCTAATGTGTTATGCAACACTGGTGAAAGTGAGTCTGATTACACAGGTGTACGGGGCAGAGGGACAAAGGGTGCAAGAGCCCCCATCCCAATTCGGTATTAAATTTCTGGTAAATCAGTGTAGTTCGAGCAAAGCTGTAAACTTTCGTGCAAATCAAGCCCCCTGCCCCCCGCCCCCAGCAAAAGAGTTCCCATACGCCTATGTCTGATAGTGAGATGTTTATGTTTAAGTTTAAGGTCATTAGGTTGAGAATGTTGGCTTTAATACGAACCCATAGTTTTGCATTCTTTCCGTATCTTTTTACGCCTTTCTGATTAGAACCAGTTCTAAGCACATCCAGTGAAGTAATCTACGTCAGCACTACGTACCAATCAAATCACAAGCGACAGTGGTTTTCAGCGGTATGTAAAACTTAATGGGAGGAAGAGGAGGAGGATTGGAAACGCGAGGTGTGATATAAAATCTTATCGTTGACAGAGGAGTGATTTTTTTTTTCACGTCTTATACCGTGTCGCAGACCGCTGAAAATTTCGAACTCCTCCGGTCCAAGTTGGGGGTAAAACATGCACGTACGGATTTACATCGGCTGCAGTTAATATTAAAAAGGAATTCGTCTCCCCCAAAATAGCTGTAGGTGGCTGGATTTTATATTTTATATACATTTTTTTCATCGAGTAATTCATTTCCATGATTGTTTTAATTTCTGATCAATCAAAGTTAAGTACGCTCAAAGAATCATACAAAGGCTCTAATGATTGATTAATGTTTAAATTTTTAAAAGAAAGATATATAATTTAGATCGTGATAATTATACTTTTTTCTTTTCATAATTCATTGGAGCCTTTGTATGAATATTAGTACACTCAAAAAATCATAGGAAAGTTCTAATAATTAATGCTTAAATTTTTGGTTTTTTGAAATAACACGTTGATCAAAATAAAATTCAAGTGTCCAAAGATTTCTGGAGCAATCATTTGAAGTCAGGCGTACTTGACATTTTTGTAATGAAGTTAGCTGAAAAGAGAAAATGGAAAAATCTAGCCACTTTTAGCCACCAAGGGAGGCAACTTCGTTTTGACATTAATGGCAGCCAATAATATACATCCGTCCGTGCAAGTTTTACCCAAGTGTTGAATTTGTTTTTTTCCCCGAAAAAAGAACAAGAACAATCCTCATCTGATTAAGGAGAATGAACTCTTCCTTGTTTGCCTATCACGTCACGTCAAACCAAACCTATATGTGAAATTAACATTTCCCTGCTGTGATTTGAAATCACGAACAAATGATTGGTGGCAGGCGGCTCTCCTACCAATCGAGCTCAATTGACAAGTCCAATATGTCAATGGATTTATATACAATGATGATGATCGCAGCCATTCGATCGTACCAGTGTGCGGACTCCTCGGAAAGCTTGCTCCGTATCATGTATTCTCCCGAAGACTGCGTGTGCTTGAGAAATAACCGCTTTTAGCTTGGCAAGATGTTCTATTAATCGACGGCAGAGCATAGGCTGAGACGACTGTATTACAATATGGTTGCATACGGCACCTGGTATTCTCAGACGGTCACCTATCTAGGTAACGACCTGGCTCAACGTTGCCACGGTAATCTAATGAGAACCAGTGTGTTCAGCGCGATTCGGCATATTATTCATTATGTATGCAATACACAAGTTGAAGTAATCATCTTCTGTTGGATTAAAATCACGAGTGAAGTATGATTCAGCAGCAGCCGGTTTTCTGGTTCTTTTCAAGACGGTGTTTTCAAGAAGAAAAAAAAAGGTTTTATAAACTTCATTTTTTATTTTATACTTTCTTTCCCACCACTTTCCTCGTCACTTCAAAGGGGGCGAAGGGTTCTATCCTTTTTTTAAAAAATATGTGCATATGTTTGTGCGTTCTAGCGCTTTTGGCCATACCGTTTTGTCTACGGACTTGATAATTGGTAAAGTACTCCACTAAACCCTTTCTTCTCAGTGAGATGGGAAGAAATCTGAAGATGCAGGGTCATTCCGTAAAAAGATACTGTCTGTCTGTCTTTTCCTGATTGTCAACAATATTTTTCACTCACACACATGTATACATATGTATGTTGTTTGTGTGTGTTTACCACTCCTCAAGGCAGACACAGATACTACATTCTGTTCTAAGCAGAGGGCTGGAGAGTGACTCCCTGTTCATGAGAGCTCACAGGTACTTCCACTGACAACACCGTCGACACTAGTCTGCTAATGAATCCAATAAGAAATAGAATGAAAGAATAAAAAAAATAATGAATTTTTTTCTGATATACTCCTGTTTTGTCTCCGGAAAAAAAGCTGATTTGATTGAAACAAACGTAATCATAGAATGGGCACATTTCACGGCGTAGTCCCTGACCCCCCAGAGTCAACACAGGTGTGCAAGAAACAGTTGGAAACGATTCCCAACTTATGAACAGATTAACTTACGATATACCCTCCCCGTCCAACGAGTCTCCGGTGATCAAAACGCCCGACTTCGCTCCTGACATGAATGCTAACCAGTCAACTTTTCCCTCCGTCTTGATTTATATTCGCTAGACGCATTAACAATCAGTCAAAAACTTATGTATCTAAACTTATGCTCCGCCTTTATTTTCCTGCCAAGGGCTTCATAGGATAAGACGACTTTTTATGAGTGCACTGGGAAAACCATATTAAATACATTTGCCTTTTTTTCTAATTAAGCACAGTCACTTGGGTATCAACTCAATTGTGACGGTGCGGGTTACGCCTTAAAACACACACACACAAACAGACACACACTCACACAAACACAAACAGACACACACACACACAAACACAAACACGCAAATACAAACACACTTCATAAAACAAAAAAAAATAGCGATGTATAAACGCAGAAAATATTAATTTGGGGTCAAGTACAATATTGCACCTGAATAAACAAGAAAAAAAAAAGTTATTTTAAGAATACGAACGGATCAATATTTGGAGACCGTCGTGTTCGTAAATACAGGTGAACTCAGAGAGCGCATACTTCTGCTAACGCCATTTTCACTCAAAATTGCATGAAAATCGGTTAATATATAGCTTCGATGCGGGGTGGGGGTGTAACGAAAGAAAGTCCAGGATTCAGCCCAAGATTCAGCAATTGTATATTCTTGAGTGTAGGTCAATTGGGAGTGTAAGATTAGTTCGGAATTTCTCATGAAATTTCAGAAAAACGTTGAATATAAGCAATGTCCGCTATTTTGCCATAACGTCGTCATGAGAGATATCCCCCTATTATGAATACCGTTTATGGCATTTGTCAGCTGTCACCAGAACATGAATTTCTTTCATCATCAACAGATCGATCATTGTTCTCGGGTATTAACCACCAAGATGATTTAAAATGGAAATTACGCAATACGCACCGCATACTACCCACACATAGCATTCCATGCAAAACAATGGTAATTAATCAAGTTGAAACAACAGGCATTATCGCTCGCTAATATGCGTTGCGTGTATCGACATTGTAGAGTGAAAAATATCAGCCATTTTCGATTGCTCTGTGTATAAATCGATTTGCTGATTTGGAGCTATTTTTCAGTAAAAAAAAAAAGTCTTATACTCAAGAGCATCAGGTAATTTCTTTCTCAGCCCATGGTCTACTCTTCGACCAAAACGTCACTTGAATTAATTTGGAACTTACGGAGATATTGTACGGACATACATTAGTGTAAGGATAAAGGTACGAAAATATCTCTCAGCTGAGAAGAAATTTCTTTATCCATCCAAATTTAACCAATTCTTCCTTACCCTATGATATACTCTTCCTGAAAATTTCATTGAAATTCTTTGTGAACTTTTTGAGATAATGCATGGATAGACTATGCTGTGGAGTTACAGCAAACATTCCTGGATCGACCCCAAAATTGAATCACTTCATTTATTTTCTAAAGCCGTCTTATTTGATTAAGTAATGGATTTGCTTGGGCTTCTTTATTCGCTTGAAGAAGCACAAACATTACTGAAACTTAAACGGGTTTGTGTAGCGAATCCTTTACTTCATCATGCTGTAAACTCTACTCTGGCTCAATTTGATATTTATTGTAGAGTGTATTGAGCACTCAATGAAATAAACCCATCACACATCGGATATTATATTATATCATACTGGATTCCTGATTCGTATTATATATATATATTAAGAAGTCGTGACTTTCAATCTTGGATACTTTCTTTGATTTTTATTATAAGTATTATTACTATCATAACTAATTTGTCATAATGACTCATTTTTTTATCTGGAAAACAGTATTGCCATGCTTAGAGAAAAAAACTAGGACCTTCTCAAGGCACCTTTAGGTAAAGAAATAGAAAAACTAGAAAAAAAAGATACAACGAATCGAAACAAGCTCCTCCCCGGTCCCCAGCTAAACGATTGTCCTGTCCCATGAAAGAATAGATAGGCACTTGAAGTTATGAAGTCTGGACTTGTAAGTTGAAACAGGCTGCTATACTGTCGGATCATTACTCCGAAGAGTGTCTGACCCCTATACTCAGAGCACGTCTGCTCTGTTGGAGTGTCTGGGATCTTTGCTTACATTGCAGGCAGCCTTACTGTCTTGTTTCTCGACGGTATAGCCAGGTCGGCATCTATCAATTGAGAATTGTTTCGTGTCCAACTTCACCCATTCACCTCTTCACACTTTACTTTAGCCATATTTTGTATTTCCTTCCTTTAGCCCTCGGTCCATTTGATTTTATCCATTTTCTGTTTTGTCTGTACTGGGCTAAATTGGCAAATCTTTGTTCGTTGATTCTAATATTGATGGAAGAAAATAAGAAGCCTTTTTATAGCCTTAAAAGCTTCGTTATTTTAAGAAAGTTAAAAATGCTTCTCAAACGCAGGAGAATATTTGTGCAGTTATAAAATAAAGTACAGTACAGGACGTGTGAAAAGTGATTTGCAGAGATTTCTCATCAACGGGCAGTCAGACAAGAGATCAAATCAAGATATTACTTGAGAATAATCAATGTTATACGATGCGGGATATAGCCAACACACTCGAAATATCCAAAGCAAGCGTTGAAAATGATTTGCACTGGCGTAGTTATATTAGTCGCTTTGATGTTTAGCTTCTACAGAACCGTACTTTCGTGTACAATTTGCTACTTGACGTATGAAACAGTTTATGACGTCCACCGAAAAGGGAATATTCACAAGGACACAAGAAATCGTAGAGCAAGTTAATTCAACTCATTCTCTGCCTCTTCCTCTGCTTTTCCTCTCTGTCTTTTCTCCTCCACTACGATTTTTCAATCATTATTACACGTCTCTCTGATAATAGATGAATAAATAGTCTTTTGCGTGAGGCTGTTTGGGTTTAGTCTTCTGCCAATGGCTTTCAGGAAATCTCCATTCACCACCCAGTTCACTATCAAGAGCAAGAAAAAAAGGTAAATTTTGGCTATCCCGTTACCCTTTCGGCATTTCCCGGTTTTCTTTTTGGTTCTTTTTCTTCTTTCTTTGCAGTGTTGATGATCATTAACCGTTTTCTTTCTCATTATTACGCGTAATTTTCTAACAGATGCCTGCAATAGGCACACGGATTTTCTTTCTTTCACCCAGTGACCAGGCGGAAGAAACAGAATCGGCGGGAAATTCCCTCACTTCCATCCCCTCACTTAAGCCCCCGACCGTGATAGTCGACCTGCTCATCACCCCACAAGCTTTGCATGTTATATTTATTCATTTCTATTTTCAATTTTTTTTATTTCATTTATCATTTTGGTTATATATATATATATATATATATATATATATATATATATATATATATATATATATATATATATATATCTTTTCTCATTTCACGTGGATGAGGTACTGATTGGGATATTTGCACCTCCAGCGATCTGGTTAGAATTAACATCACGCGCTTCGATGATCTCGAGTGCAAATACGTTATGTATTTACTCCCCAAGGTTTTTTTTCGTGGGGGAGAGGAATAGATGATACGAAAAAAAAATCCTGTTTTCTCTTTTTCTTGTTCAACTTTTTTTCTCTCTTCGATTCTGATTTGTCATTTCCCTGCAAAAAAAACCCTGCAAATTCTCAATCTATCCGGGTTTTTTTCCCAGTATCTAGAGGGTGTCTCCCCAAATGTATACACACTTCGTTTGTTAATAGCAGATATGGTTCTTACGTGAAAGTAAGTTAAACATTTTCTTAATGAAGTGCTGAACGCATTTCTTGCAAAGATAGTGTCTATAGTTTCGATAAGGGTCATTAACATTCAAAGAGTTTTTTCGGACGAAAGAAGTTCAATCGCCCGAAAAACTCTTTGAATGCATCTCTCTCAATTTCGTGACTTTTCTATACGATTGTAGTTCGTCCGTTGATATTGTGTGATGGTTAGCCGCGGTAGAAGAATATTTTGAATGCAGATTCCCCCCGCTATCCAAAAGTAGAGCATTCCTCAGAGAGAAAAACTTCTGTAAACCGAAATGGCATAAAGCGAAGAAGCAAATACCATTACTTTATTTAAGAAGAATTTCTAAGCGTATCTAGACCCAAGAGTAATCCATTGGATTATACTAAATAACACCTAAGCCTGGAGTAACATTAACAAACCGTAAAAGAAGCAATAATACGAGAGGGAAAGGGTGCATCCTGCCCGTTAAATGGCTCGCTGCAAAACAGACGCTGAGCACTATTTTCGCTCTCCGCCTTTCCTTGTAAAATCAGAAAAGTTGCATCCATGGATATCCGTACTTTATTCGGGGATTACTGTCTGTTATACATCATTAAGTATTCATCATTAGAAACCATCATCCAAAACTGTCAAAATAGGTTTATTCAGTTTTTGAGTAGTTCTGACTGGCTGTGAATACATCGTGCGTACTGACCGCACCAATGGAGCTAAAGGGCTAAAATTTTGAATATTAACTCCTTATTATACCTGAAAAAATATTATCACGTAAATCAAATATTATACAGTGAAAATCTCACAGAATTTCAACTAAGGACAATGTGTCTGACAAAGTACCTATTGATGTACCCTTGAATATAATGTAATATATCATTATTATGATACTATCGTGGTTTGTGTCTACCCCTATGTGTATACAGTTACACATACATACACCGTGTCATGCAGAATGTATACGTACATCACAAGAACGAATATTTTGTGGATGGCGTTTTTTCTCAATATAGGTTCTCCAAAAATGCATACTTACTTTCTTGGGTATTAACAGCAATGGTTACCGCGTCACACTTTCTCAATTAAAAATAAATCAGTCTATATAATATATAAGGTGATTTTCTATTTGTTTCTATGTCCGTAACACAGTAATCTTCCACTAAAAGATATTTTTTCTGGTAAAAATATCTCTTGGAATGATTGAATTTCATCTTCAATATAGAATTTTTCTTTTTAAAGAACCATCATCTCAATTCATCTGTATCCGAAGATTCTTTTCACAAGGGCTGTTATAAAACTTATAGAAGGATTAGATGTTTATATCTAAATGCAGCTTCGTTATAAAGTGTCCAAAATACCCTCTTCAAGCATCAAGACTTAGCTTTGCATCATCGATAGACTGAGTTTCAAGCAAGAAGTAATAGACACATTACAATCGAGGAAAATTACTGCAAAGTTATAAGAGATACATAAGTTATTATATCATTTATTCTATATTATGAAAGGAAGTAATTTAGGGGAAAAATAGAGAAATACTTTTTTAAGAGATGTAGGAAAAGGAGAAAATAAGGAAAGAAAGATGAGAGAGAGAGAGAGAGAGAGAGAGAGAGAGAGAGAGAAATAGAAACAAAATAGAACGAATAGTGAAAAAAAGTGAAAAAAAAATATATGGAAATACAAAAGACTCGCCATCACAGTCAACAATTGAACATCCCTAGCGTCAATATTTGAAGTTACGTAAAAAAAATCCATTGATGAGTAGATATGGTCAGAATAAGCTCTGATTATGACATCATTTGAGTTTCCATTGGGGAACATCTAACATAGAATAAAGAAACAATAACTAGGCTCTGCAGAATCTAAATGTTACTTCCATTGGGAAACATCTAAAAATATCGTGAAACTTCTAGATATCCAGAATCGAGAAGTTTCAAGATGGCTTTTTTTTTGTTGTTGTTGTTTCGCTCTATTTTAATAATGAATTATACCCATCAAAATAAGGCACAGAAAGGGAGAAAATAAAACTTTTTTTTCAAAAATTGAATTCAAAACAAGAACATTCTTAGAGGGATTCAGTGGAATACTGAGGCCAATTTTAGACAAAACGTTATGATCAAGATCACAAGAACAAATAAATACGTAAAAAGGGTTAGAAGTCTTTGCCACGCTTGGTGGCTACGGTTGTTCAGTGATGGGAAGGATAAGGAGAATGAAAAAGCAAAAATAGCAAAAAAGAAAGAAAGGAGAGTAACCAATAGAGAAAGAGTGAAAAGGGGGGGGTAAAAGAAAGAAGAATTAGAGAAAGAATGAAATGATTAAACAAACAAAAATGTTAGAGTTGAAAAGAAAGAAAAAGAGAATCAAAAAGACAATCGGGCGAAAGGAAAGAAAAATGAAGGAATAAACAAAGAAAAGAGAAAAAAAAGACCTTTAAAAAAGGATTGGAAAGAAGGAGAAAATAGAAAGAATAATGAAAGAAAAAAAAACAGAAATAAAAAAACAAATACTAATTAGACGGAAAAGAAAGAAAAGGACATTGAAAAGAGGAAGAGAAGCTGAAGGTGAAGAGAGAAGACGGAGATGGTAAGGAGAGAAGAATGAAAGAAAGAATGAGAAAATGAACAAGCAAACGCCAAAAGAGAAAGAGCCAAAAAGAAAGAGAAGGAAAAGGACACCAAGAGAAGAAAGAGTGGAAAAGAGAAGAAAGAAGACGAAAAGCAAGAACGGGAGAAAAACTGATTGAATCAGATAAGCAAAAGGGGAAAGAGTCTAATAAAAAGAAAGAAAGAGTATCAAAAAGAGAAAGGGTGAAAGGGAAAACATTAATACAGAAAGAAAGGAAAGACAAGGGAAATAAATAGACGAAACAAAAGGGAAAAAGAAGAGGAGTGATAAAGAATAAAAGGGTCGGAAGGGTAGGAAATGAACGAAAACAAGAGAGCCCAAGTGAGAGAAGAATATAAGAAAGAAGGAAAAATATAATAAGCAAAATGCATAGAAATGAAGACCCTAAGGTAGATATCTTTATTCCCCACCGTCACCCTCGTTCGTCCTCCCTAACTTATAGCCGAAAACCCTGCAGAGTAAAGCAATCAGGCGTGATGAAGCAGGCAGGCAGGCAGGCAGACAGACAGACAGGGGTGTGGCGTATACTGAGATTGCTCCATATACATATCCTGTAGGCAAGGCCCAAGGAAAACCTCGTCACTGGGTTGCGTATTTACTGTAGATGCTATCTAGGCATGATTGTCCTGCTTCCCCTTTCCTCTGTAGTTCGTCCAAATCTCAATGAGTTCTCGCTGGCGATTTTAACGTCTCTATAATCATCTATACGAGCATCTCTACAAAGAGAGAAGAAAAAGAGGGGGAACAGGAGTCGTGGGTGAAAGGCAGCTTGGAGTCAGTCGAGATTGTTCATGGGTAAAGTCTTGTACCCACAAACCCGTCTACTGCATCCTTTAATACCGTAAAAAGAAAACCGTTCCCGCCCTCGTCATAGATTTCTTTTTTCTTTCTTATCGGCGTTAAATCTTGTATTTCAATATCTTGTGATGACACATTTGTACTTTGCCAAGATGTTGCGTTTACAGACCGACTGCTTGAGTAAAAAAAAAAAAAATGGGTAAACGTGTGCTTGGAGACAAACATTTATGTACATTTACTTATCAACACTTTACTTACAGTACTTACTTACTTGACTTAACTTGATTTGCTTATCAAGACTTTATATATATATATATATATATATATATATATATATATATATATATATATATATGAGAGAGAGAGGGGGAATATATGTAAGTATTCATGTTACAGATACAAGTGTAGATTTTTCATTTTGTTTGGTTTGGTTTCACGTAGTATGGCATAAGGCCTCATCAATATATCACCCCGAGGCGACAAGACCCAAAAGTGATGGGTGGAGTATCTGATATAAAAATGGATTTGGGTGTACGGTGTAGGACGGTACCCAGCCAGGTTCAAACTGTTAGGCAAGCTTATAAAACCAACTCCCGTTTTGCAGCACTCTTTTGGTAGATTTTCAACGAACCCAAACTAAGTTAATCCTTCCAAGGATGTGGTCACAAAAACTTGTAAGAATGAAGTCCTGGTCTCGACCAAGCATGTAACCTGCATGCAAAGGTAACTAGGTCTTTATACACTATTGGGAGTTTTGTCATAAGAAACAGACGCCTTAACTAAATATGAATTATTGAGATTGAATCAATTTTAAAAATAAATTAGATTGGACAATCGTTGTGTCGAAATTTGATGTCATGTGAAAAAAAAAATCCATAAAAGAATACATATGGGCAGAATAAATTCTAATTATGACATTACTAGCATTTTCTCCCAGGAAATATCCAAAATAAAGTAAAATCATATAGAAATATTCAGATTTGGAAAAGTCTAATTTTCAGAAGGGGTCTAGTGAGGAACTGCTGCCAATTTTCAAGTTTGCTGACAAAACGGCATGGCCAGGAGCGCTGGAACCAACAAATAAGCAAAAGACAAACATACAAACAAACACACACACATTTTCTCTAGAATAGAGCCCTTCACCACCTTTGGTGGCTTCGGTTGTTCAACTGTGTAAAACCTTACGCTCATTTTTTTCATTGCTTTCATTTTTACAAAAAACTAATGAGTCAAATCGGAATTATAGAAGGTATCTTAGTAGTTTACTACTCCAATGTAGACTAAAGCTCCGAAGCTCTCTAATCCAATTGCAACTCACAGATTCGTATTGGTTCGTACTTTTAATGTGTCTGTCAAATAGTCAATAGAACCACTTGGCGCTATGAATTGTCACCTTTTTGGTTGACAGTATACATTTTTATCGGCCTTTTGAAGTCAGTTGTTGGACTTGCTCAATTTAGGACCGAGGGATGATTAGACTTTGACGCGTTGGTCCATGGCGTAGTGAGAGGTGAGGAAGAGATTGTTGCACGCCTTTTCAAAGACCATCTGTGTGAAGTGAATGCAAATTGTCTTAGTCAGAGTTTGAACCCGGCTCACCGATCCCATTATCAGTCCCAACGGTTCGGCCACTTGCACCTCCAAAATCAACTCTTAAAACAGGATGTGAAATTCTTTTCCATATCAACTTGTTGCAGGAAGTGTGGGCGACCATCTATCACAGAAAGCTATTTGTCGGATTAAGCCAACTTACACGCATCAACTGCTTAATCGCAGGCCTCTTGAGAAACTTGACCGAAACCTTCTAAGTTTCCTATTGCCCTATAGTGTTCCATGTTTTAACATAAATTTTTCACGCCAAATTTGTTTTAGGGGAATGCCTTAAAAAGACGATTATGGAAAAACCAAAAAAAGATCGGTGGAAAAGATGTTGTTTTGTTTTGTTTTTCTGGTTCCAAGATGGTTTATGCATTATTTTCCATTCCGGGCTACCCCAGCTAACCGAAAGTAGAAAGTTACCACGAAAACTTTTCTTAACCCGAAATTGCGTAAAGTGAAGAAGCTATTGCCATTAACTATCAAACTTTATTTTATCTCCTCAATCTTCCAAACCCCTTATTAAGGAACCTAACTTTCTTTTCTCTCTCTCCGTACCTTCTTATCAAACTACCTGACTCTATTTTCTCCCTTATTCCTCCTTACCATGCCTGTCATGCCTATAGGATCAATAGCAGCCATCAGCTCCTGTCACTTGCTACCCTCTTATTAAAACCCCTAACTTCCTTTCCTCAACCCTCACTTCTTAAAGTGTCTATCACACTTACAGTATCTTTAGCAGTCATCAGATACGCCTGTTTTTGAATACTTATGATAACCGTCATCGATGCGACGGAAACCAGGACTTGTAATAAAAATAAGAAGCAGAATATAAAAGATACATTTTTCTGATGATAATTAAGACCCTTATTGAAAACACTGATATTCTTTTCATAAAGATAAGCCGGAGCTAAGATAATCACTGAAGTGTGACTGATAAATTATCTGTTCTTGATCGCTCGCCACTGACGCGACAGTTATCTGTACGCTTAAGATATTTGTTGGACTAAGACGTGGCCACGACCCGAATGGGGACCGCAGGAATGTTCCTGGGGTAGAGTGAGAGTTTGTTGGGGGTGGATAATGGGGAGATGAGGAAATTGAAAAATGAATAGAGTAAAAAATGTAATAATGTTAAAAACATGTTAAGGGTGAAACAACAAATGATAGTACAAATGTATTCAAATCACTATTTCGGATTTATAAACATCATGGAAGCTCTAGAATAGGGAAATGGTTGCAAATAGCAGAGCATTGATAAATGTATGAAAACTCCTGGTGTATCCCAGACCCCTAACGCTTAATACTAGTACTATTTCATTATTGTATAAAAGTGAAATTCAGAAAAATCTATTGGATTAAACCAAATGAAGACATAAAAATCAGGGTTGCCAATTTTGACGTTTTTTAAGTTGTTTTTTTTTTAATTTGTGAATTCCCTGTTGACAATATTTAGATTTTAAAGTACTTTTTCTTTCATGTTTTAAAGTCAAGTGTTGTCAATTGAGATGACATTTTTTTGGTTTCGTTTTTTGTTTTTTTTTTCGAATTTGAGAGTGACTTCCAGAATCGAAAAATCACATCTAAATTGGCAATCCAGACTGAAATTTGGGAAACATGTATTAAGCTTCAAGCAAATCAATGTAACTCGGGCAAAACCGCGGAAGATTTCTGGTAAATCAAGCCTTTTGCTCCTCTTATAAAAATAGTTCCCATTCGCTTATGGTTATGGGCCTGAAAAAGATCTGTGGTAAGGGTCGCAATAAAACAAGTTTGGGAACCACAGGACTAAGAACATATTCCCAGTACATCGAACAATTAGACATTTCTTGGATTATTGGTAACTGGTTGATACAGACGCACTCAATTCAAAATTGGCGCAGTGATGAAATATTCTTGATTCTGGGGTTTGATATTCAGAAACGAGGGTCCTCGACTCGGTCCTGAGAGGAAAAACTTGTGATTCCAAATTTTGTTTGGACAATCGAATCACTTGTTTCCATATTTGATGATTTAATATTAGCACAATGTTTTGGCTGGTCCACTCTTCAGCCCTTGTCAGGTGTGTAATTCAAGAAAAGAGTCAAACGTTTGTTCCCTCCGCGCGAAGAAACTTGGCCAAAGGTTTTTTTTAGGCGGAAAAGAAAATTGTGGGTGATAAGATATTCAAACCGGAACTTCACGAAAGAAAAAAAAAAGATTGCCTCTTTTTCTTGAATTATTCAAACGACGAGGGATGAAGAATGGATCAGCCGAAACGTTGTGTTGACAACATCAATCAAAACTGGAAAGAAGAGACTAGATTTCGCGGAGAAAAGTTGAAATGTTAATGACTTTTCTCGAAGTTACAGGCAGAAACGTGTGATGTATCAGTCAACAATTCTAATCGTGGAGCTGAACCAGCAAGTGCTGAGTGGCTGAGTTGAAAGTGCATGACTTGGAGCCTAATACGCGTGGGTGCATCGAAGTGTATCAGTGAGCGCCTCTATGTATGTGGTTTTCGTATTTGTTCTTCATTTCGACTGGAAACAGGCGGAGAAACGACAATTTGAGGAACTCAAGTCATGTGAAAATAATGATTTTACAAAGGCCCTTCCGAATTTCGTGTGGACCAGCCCAGTTATGTATGGCATTATTCCGCGATTTTAAATAGCGCCAACGTTTACGATTTGTCCCCGTCTCCAAAGAAGACAATAAAGAAAAACAACTGAAATATTCACGCACCAATGGAAACTGTGGAAGTTCTTTGGCCGTAGGGAAATTCTTGGATCTGTCCTCGTTTTGGTTTCTGTGGGTTTTTCTTCCTTCTTTTTGCGATTTATAGAAGATTTACGGTCACAGAGATTGATAACCCTTTTCCTGTAGTTTTGCTTACGTGCTTCTATCATTTTCTTACATTCATTTTCTTTTTTTCGCTGGTAGGGGGCGTTGGTCCGTTTTTATCGTCTGACTTGGCCCTTTCTGTTTCTTTTTTTATCTTTCTTTTCCCTTTTTTTATTATATCCAATAATTTTCATTTTGTCCCTTTCATTGATTTTTCCCTTTTCTTCTTTTCCATTTTCTTTCTCCCTTTTCTGTTTTTTCTTTCTCATGTCACATCATATTTCCTTTTTTTTTGTTTTTTTCTTTTTCACTTTTTCTTCTTTTATTTTGTGCTTTTCTTCTTTTTTGTTTTACATCCTTCCTTTCATTTCTCACTTCTTTCTTTTCAGTTTTCGACCCTTCCTTTATTTCTTTTTCTTCTTTTCTTTTCTTGTAATTTACCCTTTCTCTTTCTTTTCTATTTTCTGTTTTTCTCTTTTCTTCCTATTTATTGCTTACATTTTTCTTTCTTTTCTGTTCCCATTATTTGTTTTTTTCTCCTTTTCTCTCCCGTTTTTTTTTTTCTCTGCCTGCTTTCCTTTTTGTTTGTTTTCTCTTTACTTTTTTTTCAATAACATCGAATTCTTCTTTTGTTCTCTTTCATTTTTTTATTGTTTGATTTTTTTTCTTTCTTTCTGCCTTTCCTTTTTTTTTTTTTCATTTTGTTTCCCTTTCGTGTACTTACCTCTGATATTCATTTCTTTTCACTGCAATATTCCCACTTCATCTTTTTACGTGTCAGCGAACACCTTTTTTATTTCCTTGATTTATCGTGTACACAGTGTGAGAATGGCAGATTTTACAAGCGGCCGATTCCACTAACTTCAACTGGGAAAAATGGTTACCTATTTTTGCATAATAACTTCTTTTCTTGTTTCCATCGTTCCTTTTCTTATCACAACGTTTTATATCAAACAATCTCGAAACGTAAGCAGCAGGAAATCGGAATAAAAAGATAGTCTCCGATACGACTTGAACTCCCCTCTGATATTTTTGGAGCGTATAGAGGCCTTATAATTCCAAATTGCCTCAACCTTTTTAAACTGAAGGAACCCTAGAAAATAAAACTTTCATATCAACAGGAACACCTGCATAAAGATTATTATATTTTCGAGGGGACAGTCTCAAACCAAGGGTAAACGCTATCAAATGAAGCAAGATATCAATCGGGCTGTCTCTAGATACATGCAAAATATGCAGCGTCGCTGAGAGATTAAAGCTAACTATCAAACGTCATTGAGTACATAAAACCAAACTCAAGACGACTGTGAAAAGTTTATCAGTAAAAACCTGAATGGTAAGCAGCTATCTGCTTTTCTTTCCACAAGCTCCGCCTATTGAAACAAGACAAAAATAATTCTGCAGATCTTCTTTTTTTTTTTCGGTTAAAAGGTGATGTGAATCGACAAAATTCTTTTTTTAAATCGGTACTTGTTTTTTTTACTACTGTTGATATAAATCGACTAAAATCGATAAATATCGAGAATCTGTAACCCTTGTAAGTATTTTAGTATATGATCTTAGATTATTGCTTCTTTGAAAACTTCCCTTTGAAAAAAATTGAAATGTATAACAATTGTAAAAAAAAAAAAAAAATGTCAGCTGCAAGTCGTTAACATCTTGGTGTTTTAAGTGTCAAATGTCATCAAGACAGGGACTGCTATAAAAAGAAACTCAAATGAAGCAAAAACCAGGTTCCTTTTTCACGCATTTATGAAATTCTGGCGAAACTCCCAACGGTTTCTCTCAGAACCCTGAGGCTCTGCAGGAACCCCGATTCAGAAAGGTTAGGTGAGACAAAATATTTATTTGTTGCTTCATGAGTGAAAATTTGACTCATAGCCAGATTTAATGTTGAGTGCCACACGCGTACGTTTGGGTGAGGACAAAAATTGTTTACCTCGTTTTTATTGATAGACGGAGCTACCATAGCTTATCCTTTATTTTGGATGCCAGGAGTGTGAGATGAGTTTGTGCAGTAGTCTTGAATTGTCCAGATGAAACATTGTCATTATTACCAAATTTTAGCGAAAAAAATACTGTAAAATGTAGAATCTCTATATAACCCATACCCGTCAGAATAAGACCCCAAAAGGGTGTAACAGCTTTTTTCCAAAATCTTAAGGAGACATTTTCAGAAGGGGTACTGATGCCAATTTTCAAATCTTCAAACAAAACAGTATGGCCAGGAGCACTGGAACACGTGAGCACATGCACTTATTGAAAGGGAAGAACCCTTTGCCTCCTTTGGTGGCTATGGTTGTTCATCGTCTGTGCATTATTTTACCAATTGATGTAAAAAAAAAAGAGAAGTACTACATGATTTCTACTACATTTTTATGCTGTTTTTTCTCTGTATCCCCCCCCCCCCCCATATCCTGTTGGAAGAGAAAATCTCCTTTTAAACTTTCCTCCATGTCACGCGAGCTGTTGCAACGAAATGACCCCTTCCCATACCCCGGGAAATTCGTGCGTTTAACCTGAAGCACAAACGAAGACGACAGTTCAAAAGTTGGAAAATCTGGTTTTCAGTCAGTCAGTCATGTGGTGGCCACTTTGAATAGTTGATTCTTTGAGGCGGATTCCATCCCCTTCCTCTCTGAACTACCCCGCCATCTGTTGATTAGCATGGGCACTACGGGAAAATGGTGAGGCAGAAGATAAACTTTCAGGCTCCTGAATATATATGAAGATAAAAAGGTGATGTTAAAATGACGCACCACACAGATATCAACACTTCAAAAGTGGGATGGTATTGAACCCACAAAAGGGTTAATGAGCTAAGGTGACCCAATTTGTATAATTTGTGAGAAAGGTTACCTGAAAGGGTATCACTGAAGCATTTTTACAGATAATGGTGTTCTTTCTGCGTATTTCAAGAGTTTATTAATGCACAAATAAATGAATGAATAAAGGCTAAATTGGACTCGGTTGTCTGCCACTCGTACAACATGACCAGCCCATTGCCATTTGAGTTTTCTAATGGTTTCTTTGATGTCTCAGACTCCTGTTTTACCCTAACATACTGTGCTGTCTTGTAGTTTCTTTCATGTGCACGTTACATGGTTCTCAGTTTGCGGGCAACTCTCTTGGTTACGTTGCACGTTTGAGCTCCAGAGGTGAGCATACGGAGGATGCATTGGTCGTATACTCTTCTTTTTATGACTAAAGGGTCCTATTAATCTACAAGAAAGAAAAACAAATGTATTCAAACATCACAATGCGTCCAAAGTCTATCATGGATTGGAAGCTTATTCCAACGGTTCCAGCTATAGAGCTCAGATATCAGAATTATTTACGGTGAGCACTAGTCTAAAAAGTGTTTTTGCAAAATTCATAGGCCTGTAAATATAGTAACTTTTGCTGGCAGACTCTTTCTTTTCTTTCTCTTGAATATATTTCCATATTTACAATCTTAGGGCAACATGGAAGTTTAGAGAATTTTGATAACGTGCGTAAAACGTAGACTTTAGTCGCTACCGTTTATGAACAATCTTTTCTGTCAACCACTCTGCTGGCCAACTAGGAAATTCTTTCGTGGTCTAATTCCCTAAAATGTTGGGTAGCACCTCGTATGTAGGTTTTATCATATCTTACCTAATTGGCCAGGAAGAAAAAACAGACCATATATACCTTGTGTCACTGAGCCTAGACAACGTAAATGGAATAAGCAGCCCCATTTCTTTGATTATTTGTTCTATTTACGTTGTCTAGGCCAAGTGATATATTCACCGTGTAATAACAGATCATTTCAAATAAGTATTTCAGTGTAATACAACTCAATTCATAAACATTCTGTCGGATCATGTTTCTTAATAACATATATGTGTGTTTGTGTGTGTGTGTGTGTGTGTGTGTGTTGTATTTTAAATGAGTTCATATTTCTTTCAGTTGTTGAAAGAACTTGTAAACTGTTTCAACCCTCCTACAATGCCGTATCTTTACATAGCGTAATGAAAAAGAAGAACATTTTAAGATACTGTCAGCAGTTTTGTGAAGGGACAGTGATACTGAAAGAGTTTTCTGGACGATTGAACTTTTTCCAAGCATTGTTGCTCTCTACATCTTCGGAAAGGGAATCCTCTCTTTTACATTCGGATAGTACACCTGAAAAAGCCGTTGAATGGATCGGTCGAAATGCCCTGCTAATAAGAAAAACAACGAGGAGTTCAACTGTCCGAAATAATCAGCCATTTAAATGGAACATATTATTTCCGTTGATTGAGGATTCGGGCAATTACAGATTAAATATTCCTTTCAGAACCCAGCTTTATGATTTGTGTTACAGTTTGTTTTTTTAATCATTTTTTGTGATCATTTTGTAAATTTCCTTTCTTTTTCTCTTTTGTAGGTAAGTGTTCATCTTTCTTTTTTTACATTTGTGTAAAATACCAGCGGCAAAGGTCAGTTTAGTTTTTCACCTTCATTTTATCAGATGTGGACGAATCTTTTTTCCAGCAGTTTATTCTGATAAAATAATCATAAGTCAACTTGCATCCGATCGCTAATACGCCTCATAAGAGGTTAAAATCCATTAATTACAGATGACGGGAATTTCAGTCATTGCAGTTTTATGTCGTAACTGCAAATGTTATCGTTAACTCGCTAAAGAACGCAGTGTATACGTTATATTTGTCCCAAGTTATCAAGACAGGGAAGACGAGAAACTGAAGGTATGAAAGCAGATATCTTGTCAGGTTGAGCTAATGACTGATAGAAAAGAATGTAATGGATGACATTTGTTCCAAATTCTTCAGTAAGGCAAGGAAGACTTATGAACAATATTGAGGTTAAGGTGAATATGTATCAGTCATGGTATCTTGTGTTGTGCAGTACGTATACTTCACTTCATCCTATCATTATCGACTTACGCCCATATCGTGTTGCATCCGTATTAACAAAACATAACACAGACGCATAGCTACAATAATATGTTTTTAATGTACTTCAAAAATCTTGTCAAATTCTGAAACTGTAGTTGATTTTATTTTTCTAACATAACAACAATAACAACAACAGTACTCATCAAAATTAGGGATGTATGCCGATTCGTAAAATTCATTTTTCCCTACCTCGATTTAAACTCACATACAACTGATTGGCAGTAGGCTGTCTTACTAACGGAGCTACATTTACCATTCTTTAGTATTAACGAAAATGTACAGTGCACATACGCACGGGCTTATTTCATTCTGATAAAGACATTTATGAAATATATATATATATATATAATATATACATATATATATAAGAAATGGACATTTTGGTCCGACAGAATCAATTATAAATTGTGTTATATTATAATGAATCTTTTACGCAGTTAATGTATCGTTCAATCTAGGCAACGTAAATAGAACAAACAATTCAAAAAAGTAGGTCTGCTGCAGGAACCGAACCTGCCACCGATTGGTAGCCGCTTCAACATAGCGATTCACTTACCATTGTGCTAAACAGCCCGTCGATAACGAAAAGGCCAAATAACTGCTTTCTACCCAATCTTCAGCCGGAACAGAAACTGGAATGGAATTTGACCCTGCAGCAGCCAGGCATTTTTCTTTTTTTTTGTTTATTTTGTTTCATTTCATCGTCCACATTTTGCTTTTCTTTTTCTGTTCCATACCTAAAATCTCCAAGGCTAAAAGACTTTCCTCGTTCCTTTCCAATTGTGGATGGAAGAATCTTTAGCCAAAAGGAAATTCTTATATCGCAATTCCTGTTCAGCTCTTTGCTTTTCAGTTTATCCGTTACTTTTTGCAGCGTGACTCCCCATCCCCCAGGGGCTCCATTTCACTTCATTGTCTCCGTTCTTCTGAAACAATCAGATTTGGTTCTGCATCTATGTGACGTCTCCCATCAACTGTCTCTTGTTTGTTAGAATTTGCCCTTTTTTTTTTTTTACGTACATGGCTCCTTGAGAAACGGCCCCATTTTTTCCTTCTTCACTTCAATACTTGAGTAAACCTCAATTTTCGCCCCCCCCTTTTTTTCGTGTTCTCATTAATACTCACTTCTAATTCATTGTTCCTAGCAATACCTGACCAATCAGAATCATTATTGTGTTGATTTTCAGAGCATATCTTTAGTGGAAAAATCACAATGCACACACACACATATATATATAAACACTTGGAGGCGACCCGAAGGCTTATCTTTTGTTCACTTATCACAGCGTACTCAGCCGCTGAGTGCGCAGGAGAATTTCTCCTAGTGGAGAGTTTCCCACACTCTTTGCTCATACCGGGAATCAAACCAGGAACCGCCTGCGTGTGAGGCATACGTACAACACAAAATTATTTACTCAACCTTTCTACAACAGTTGCATCGATTGCAAACCTTCGATAATTCCATTTGCCCATTATTTGGGTAGTTCTTTAGTGAAATGAGCTAAAATGGGTAAAATTATCAACAAAGAATCCACATATAATGGTCCTATTCTGCCAATAACACTTTCCTTGAATATTGACCATTAACTATTTCCTTCGTCCTGATTTTCATTGCATTTCTACTGTAAAATCACCATCAATGCATTTAGATTTTTACATCATAATCCTAATTTGTCAGTTCCACTTGCTTTAAATCCTGACCACAGACAATCCGTTTTATCCTCATTTTCAAATCATTTCTTCATCAAAATTTCTCGAAAATCTTATTCTATACTCCGATTAATTATGTTCATATCTTATATTAAAATCTTTCGCAATGCATTTATATTGAACATATAACAACCGTATTCTGTCAATACTTGAGTGGACGAAAACCAGTCCGTCTTTGAAGGCTACAAGTAAGGTGATCGTTTTGCTATAGTACAATCGACTCTAATCGAGCGTTACACGAGTCAAATAGTCCTGGAAATCGGAAGAGTCTCTTTGAGGTTTTGTTTGAATCTTCACTTTCTTTGTTTCTTTCTTTGATTTCTTCCTTCCTTCATTCCCTTTTTTTCATTTATCCCTTTCTTTCTTCCTTTCGCTCTGACTGAATATGACGGACAGCCATTTTGAAATCCCGGCAGTGCACGAGATTTCGTGCGTGCGATGATTACTTAAATATTCCCTTTGGAAGTTGCGAAACGGCCTTTGTTTTATTGTTTCCAAAAGCGAGTCCGTATCCGCCGGAAACTACCGATGAGTCAATCACAAGGTGCCGAGCGATGTTTTAAAAGCCAATAAGAATGCAATTCAGACAACTATGAAGAAATAGTTACAAGGTGACGGTATGCAGGGGCGGATCCAGGGGAAGGGGGCGTTCAAAGGGGTCTGTCCTCACACCTTGTCAGTCAAAGAACCATTTGTTTTCAATTTGAATGTGTAGATAGAGACATTTTATAAATAGAATTCTCGAATCATCCCAAGTTATCACGAATTAATTTAAAAAACAAAACTTACTATATCCAATGTCTGATTAGACAGAGTGGTGTTTGTTTTTCTTGATTGATCCCTTCACCTGCTCAAAATTCTGTATCAGGCCCTGGGTATGAAACATACATATATATATTTTATATATACACATATGTAAATAGAATAAACGATTAAAGAAAATGGGGCTGCTGCAGGAACCTACTACCGATTGAGTAGCTGCTTCAGCATAGCGATGCTCTTACCATTGAGTTAAACAGCTGCCAGTAATGCAAAGTCCCAAATAACTGCTTTCACACCAGATTCTCATCTTGCTTATCCTCGGTCCATTCATTCTTTTCAATGCAACAGTTATGTATTAAGATGTATTAAGATTATCTATTGACGCAATTCATAATCATTCTGTCGTACCACAAATGTCCATTCCTTAATACATAACTGTTGTACTGAAAGAGACGAATAGACCGAGAATAAACGAGATGAGAATCTGGTGTGAAAGCGGTAATTTTGTCCTTTGCATTATCGGCGGTAAATATCAATCTTCAAGATGGGTTGAAATGAGGATAAATGCTGTAAAGCCTACGAAGGGGGCTGGAATTTGGTATGGATTCTCATTTTAGGGTTTTAATTTTGGGCAAAGCCATAGTCACTGTTGTCGTTGTTTTTACTAAGAGGAAAAGTTAACTCCACAGCGGGATTATTATTAATTTTGACTATTTTTGATTTTAAATTGCTTTTGATGTTATTTGAGAATGAATTTTGAAGAAAAAAAAATGATTTCGATCCAGAGTAGGAGTTGGAGGATAATTTTTTTTTTTTTTAAATTTAATTCCATTTTATAACTTTAAATTCAAAAAGAAAGATAACAGAAAAACAATAAACGAACGAGAATTTTGAAAGAAAAAAATTCAACCTGTTCGTTGACTCCCGCGAGATATCTCGTCAGAGCAATGTGTCAGTCCGGTGTATAGTCTTATGCTAGAGTGATATTCATTTCCCCTATACATTTATGAGATATTCTGCTGTGAATATTAGTTGATGTATATGAAAATAGAATTGTTTTTAAGCACGCAAGGAAGACTTCCTATTCTCATCAATTTTAACGCGAAAAACTTGCCACAGGAATAATGTCTAAAAACATACTTGGTAGTGAACAGGCCAAATACCATTGGAACTTTAGGACACAATCTATATAGAAATGTAGCTTAAGATTTGGGGCGGGGGGGGGTTACTCCCCAAGGGGCGTTCTCCAACGTTTCGTGGGATTTGATGAAAAAATGAAGAATTACAATAAATAGACACACCCATGACTTGGTTTGCGAAAAACAATCACGAATGCAGGATTATCATTTATACAATATATATATGTACAAATATATATCTTTATTATTTTATAATACCGATAGGAATACAGTAGATGAACAACAATTGTCAAATTCCAGTAAAAAAAAATCTTGAGTTAACTTTGTTTTCTCTCCGTAACAAGAAGAACCCTCACCAAAATGAATGTTGTAAACTGATGTGTAAAATCTACATTCTCCTACCGTAATTGCCTGGAAGCTTTCTTTTTGATTGAGTTAAATTGACAAGTCTTAGATATAAGTGAAAACATATTATACGAATGTGCACGGGTTCATTTAATTCTAATAGATAAATACATTCATATATATATATATATATATATATATATATATATATATATATATATATATATATATATATATATATAATATATTCAGTCGGAACAGAAGTTGAAGTGGAGTTTGACCCTTCAGTGACCAGTGTTGTTTATAAAGCGTTTTCAAATAGCCCTCTTCGTTGTCCCCTTCTCAGCTACACCTATCTGTGTCTATTAGGGTTCTTAACTAAGAATGCATGCCCTCCAAAGTAAGGATTTCTCAAGTTATTTTGGACATTCTTTCAAGAGGAATCTGCATAATATCGTGATAGACGCAATATATATGCATATATATATTAAAAGATTTTCTAAGATTTGCAGTATCCATTCCGAACCATTCGTCAGGTTGAAGATGTAAGGGTAGAGATGGTGGCAAGTTCGAACCAATAAAGGCGGGTGTGGTGGTAAAAAGGCTGAGAAACGCTAGTGTATATTATCCGTTTTCAATTAACTTTGATCCACTGTCATGTTCTTTTCTCTGTCTTTCTCTGTCTCTCTCTCTACATACACAAGGAAGATGAATACTCTATATTTTCAATATATATATGTACGTAATCTGCTCATTAAACTTCTCTTCTCGTCTCCCTTTTCTTTAATCTAATGTGACCATTTACTCCATTGAGACTTTCAAGCGACGTTTAAATCAAACCTCGCCTTCTTGAGGCTGTCTTCTTTTTCGGCTTCTAATTATCTGCATTCGTTTAACCATTGAAAAGCACTACGACAGCATAAAATATCCATAAATGTCGAAACCAGGAGGCGTTTGTGATCGATTTATTTACTGCCGTGGTCGACAGTGACACCCCTCAAAAAGGCCCGACTTACTCTGAACCGGCCATCTGCCCAACACTTGCTACAAAGTCAGACCTTATTTTCAATTTTGAAAAGAGAAAAAATACATTGGAAATAGACTATTTATACGTTTGGATCGTCATTTGGTACTTTTAAAGCCTAAATTGGGTAGAATTGGTACTAAACAAAGCTATTTGGTTCATACAATGTAAAAAGTTGCAGTAATCAACTTCAGTCGGAATAGAAGTTGGTGTGGAGTTTTACCATGCAACAGCCAGGCTTGTTTTAATCTATTTCTCCTGCAAGGTTTGTCTGATGATAGCTATCAAGTTATTTGATTATTTTGGTACTAAAGCTACTTGACTTAGTCCCAAGACCATACAAATTTGTTCTGGTGTGGCAAAAGGCATTTGTCAACCGTGGTGTGCATACGTGTGTGCGTGTTGATACTTTATTTTTAGACTGTTATCATACGAGGGTGTTTGTGTTTGACAGTATAAATTAGTTTGCGGTTACAATCATTAAACAAACTCAAAAATGCCTGACAGTATTCTTGACTTTTCCGAAGACTAATGTGAAATTAATTCCCCAGTTTATTTTAATTTTATGTTGTTTTAATATCTTCCGTTGGTTTTTCTCCCCAATATAAATGTTGCTGTTCTCCAGTTTCTAATTTCTTCGGTGTTCCTTTGTTTAAATCTCTCTCAAGATTTGACACAAGATCAGTCTTTTGACAGCGAAGACCCAAAACAAATATTTCCGAACCTATCAACTGGAATATGTTATAAAATGGCTGTCGTGAAGGGTCGAATGATACGAGGTCTATCCGGAAAGTATCCAGCCATTTTATAATAACGGAAAGGTAGCCTACCTAGGGTAATGGCAACTTAAGCAACTTGAAAGAGCTCCCCTTTGGAACTCACACATTAACCTCAAGCTCCTTCCTGTAAACTGGAAAACCCTGGGAAGTCAAAATTTGGTCAAAAATCAGTAACGCCTACATTTTGGCTTATTAGATTGCACCATTTATTTTTCATTATTGCGTGAGGACTCTTTCCTACATTGAGAGATTTTGCTCTTGAAAGAATCTGAGAAAGTCTGCCATTCTTAAGGAAATTACAATGGCTGCCACTTATTTTCTCAAATACTAGATTACAGGCAACTTAGTCCACGTCCACTTCTCCAAACAGTCTGCAACGTGCTCGTTCGGAATCACCATCAGCAGGCTCGTCACGTTCTCCTTAGTCTCGTCCATGGTCTGAAATTTCTTCCAAGAGCCAAATCTGAACTCTAGCAGGACTGGGAGACTTTCATGTTGCGTTCTTTTGCGGGGTTGGAGAACAACGCGAAACGTGAAGAATGGACAGGCTCGGTCATTGTGAATGCGAAAGTCACACAATACACAATCTCACTCAATAGTGCGTCACTGCCGACTGAGTAACCTCACATGGAAGTTTCTGTTCACTCTGGCGCAGTACGGTCCCCTCTGATTGATTACCAAGGTATATCCAGACTGCACCACCGAAGTTCGATCAATTGTTCTCTGTGATAAATGGAGTAGCGTTGGATTAGGTGCATTGACAAGGGAAATGATTTGGTTGAAAAATAGATACA
>OY735217.1:52746698-52794198 GCA_963457665.1 Thysanoteuthis rhombus
TAGGTTCTGAGATGAGTCATTTAGATCATGTCACGTGTTGTTCGGACTAATATTCCCATCCTCGTTGGGGGATGAGAATATTAGTCAAAGCAACTCGTTGGATGATAGACTAAATGACCTTTTATTTATATCATAATGTATAGTATATAATATACGTAGTGTTGATTTAAGAAAAAGATAATCCCTTTTGAAGAGACCAATTATTTTGCTAATTGTATCTATATAGATCAAAACTTCCTTTTCCAAACACCCGAATCGAATGTACCCGTTAGTTTCCGGTGTCAGCGATAACAGAACAAGCCTGCCTGCTGCATAGTCAAACTGCATTCTTACTTCCATTCCAACTGAAAATGATTGCTGGAACATTTCTTTGTTCAGGCAATATATAAACCCGTAGGTACATAGGACTTATCAGTTTAGCTTGGTTGGTAAGATAGGCGACAGGCAATCACGTCGTGATTGCCAATCATGATAGGGAAATGTTAATTTTATACATTGGTTTGGTGTAACGTGATGGGATTGACAGACAGTGAAGAGTATACTCCCTTAGATTTTGCGAGGATTGCTCTTGTTCTTGTTACAGGGGGGAAACGAAATCAACTCACAACTTTTTCCTCTATTTCTCGAATGATATGCAAGCATAGTTTATAGCAATTGTTGGTTTTTACGGGACCAAGGTACTAACCTCATAAACAAGAGGATCTACTTTACCAAGTTGGAGAGCACTAATGGCAATGCTATTTCCTCATAACTTTCAGGGTTATATTCATGACTTTACAATGTGAGCACCAACTGTCCAGGCCAGAGTTTGAACTCGATTCGCCGATTCCACTACATCTACCATTGACCGTTAGACCGCCGGCACTTTTCGTTTCTTGTCGTTGTCAGTTATTACGCAATGGGCTGTTTTTGATTTTTTTTTTTTTTTTTTTTATCTGTTCGCAAACCCATTTTTTTTTTCTCTTAGTTCGTTTTAAAGCCCTCACTTCATCTTCACACGGCTATGAACATTACAGAAATGCATGTCGTCCATGCGTGGATGTTCTACATGCAAAGCGACCCCCAATGGAGATATCACGTGCCAGTCGAGGCCTCAGTGCGCATGCTCTGCAGGCTGAGTGAACCGCGCCTCTATATCAATTATCAGACTACGGACAAACTGCTGGTTCTCTCCACTGCAGCAATGGGCCAACCCTCGGGTCGTTGGTCTATAATTCAGAATGTTCAGGACGTGTGCATGTCTGTGTTATTGTCCACTGGGATAACGAATGTTTGTCAAGAGTAGACATTGCTCTTCCACCGAGACCGTGCTGGCGATAGACCGAAACAAACAAAATCTCGGGCTGCAACATATTTTTATTTAGATTTATTCCTTTTTATACCTTAACCTGAGTGCGGTCAAGTATACTTTTAACGTTGTAAATCCCATGCCGAATTTTTCTCGTAAAAAAAACCAATGGAAATAGGAAGGCTTCATGCATCTTTGGAACGGTTTTATTTTCATACAAATCAACTGATAAACACAAAAGAATATATATTATGAATTAGATGTATCAATAAATGATGTAGGAAAAGAATACGTTATCGTAAGTCGAATTATTCAGTCCATGACACTGGACTGACCTCTTGCTAAGTCGAACTATCTCGTCCGTGGCAGTGAACAGGACAAACCTACTTATGTAATGAACATTGTTCTCTTGATTATCTGCCTGTAACAATGGGCTCTTCCACAGAAAGGTAATGATTTTAATGATAAAAATAACCCCTGCCTACCATTAAAATGTATGGACTCTTCTGGTGGAACGAATTCAGTATTTTCTTTTCTAAAACATTTCAACGAAATTGATATAAGCATAAGTACATATATCTATCACTAGGATTAACCTGTAAATCATATGAAAAAATAACGGATCAGGACGCACGTAGTGTAGCAATGATCAGCAAGCTAATTCTGCTAGCTTTGTTAACGGGTTCATTCTTCATTCGATCTCCCACTAAAAACATATAAATATAGAAAAAAAACGGGCCAACACGCACGTCGTATTGCAATGATCTCCCAGCTAATCTTGCTGGCCCTTATTGGTTGGTTTGATCTTCATTGGATCTCTCAGTATTGTTGGTGAGAATGTTTTGCTGTCCGTAACAATGGACAAATGCCACAAACAAAAAAAGCGTTGAAGACAGACACACAACGATCAAAATCGAAAACGAAGAACTAAACAAAGCAGACCACTACATCTACTGAGGACAACGAATGACAATGAAATCCTCAAGAAAGAAGAAATCATGCAAAGGATCTCCAAGGATGGCAAGCTTTCGGTAGAGCTTCAAGAATAAAAAAATCCAATTAGTTTTAAAAAAGAAGGGTCTACAACCAATGCATCCTCCTGATAGTCACCTATGGAGCTGAAACATGGAACCTAATCAAAAGATTGACCCTCAAACTGAGAACCATAGAGAGATCACAAGACAGCAGAATATATTAGGGACAAAACAGGAATTTGTGGTATAAAATCCATTAGGAAACTCGAATGGCAATGGGCTGGTCAACCGATGGACATCACTGCTCATAACGTAGAATCCCAGAGGTTAGATGCGAAACCGCAGCCGGCAGAATATAATATGGCGAAACGAACTAGATTGGCTCTGCAACGCCCCTGATAGAAAGGTCTGACGAATGATGGCGATGATTGTTACTAATTAGCGTATTATCTTAACATTCATCGAACGTTTAATATGATCTTGTTCTCTTTGTCTCAAATATCAAATGTACTCTAGGGCTTGTAGATAATAACGGATAGTCATTGTATGGCTTCTTGCTTAGTACATCTACAAAGAGCTTATATTTATATTTCTAGTTGAACTAAGAGTAATTATTTTTCAATTATTTTTCATTGTCCTTTCTTTCTTTAAACATTTTAGCTTTTTTTTACTTTCTTGTAAGAACATATTTCGTGATAAGTTGTATTGGTCTTATGTGGCGAATGGGTTGTATAATGGCTTTTCTGCGGATTCATCGGTTTTATTTGGCCTTGTCGACTCCCTTGGACGCATTTTTCTTCGTGGGCACTTTTCCTGTCTTGTTTTCCGTTATTTTATTGTGGCTTCATCTTAACACTTTGAAGTGTGTGGTGCTCTTTTCTTTTCTCTCTATTTAGCTCCCATGGACACGATTGAATTATGGGATATATCGGACGATTCGTACGTAGTGTTCTTGACTTATGTCTCTCCGTCGTAGCTTCACTCTGACAGATTTCTAATTAGTTTGCTTTTTTTTTTAATTATTTATTTCCTTCCGGTAGCGTTCTTAAGGTATTAATCTTCACTCTGGACCTGCTAATGGGGTTCTTTGATAATACAAGACAAGAACGAACGAAGTAGGAAGAAATGAGATAGAGAATTAAAGGCTTAGCTTCACCGCCTGGTATCATAGTGTGCCGCTTGCTAAAGTACATGGGGCATCTCACGTCTCGCGCAGCGCCTAAAAAGAAATATGAAGTAGATTCCTGCTTGGACTTCACAGTTAACACCGTTTCTTAGGCAGTAGTGGAGTCCCGGTCAAAGTGTAGTATCTGTTCTTCTCGAGATGTAGCATTAACTTCTCGTTTTCAATTTCAAACGTTATTATGAATGTATACGGCTCAATGTAGGGAAGGTCGTCCCGATTGAAAATTGTTAAGTTTCACACCCTCGTTCACTCGATGTTGAAAAAATCAAATCAAATGAAAGTTAATGAAGAAAACAAGAATTAGAATGCAATCATGAAATTGAAAAAGGGAAGTTAATGCAGTGTTTCGTTGGCGTGAGAGCGACAGATGCTACACTTCGATCTCTAAATAAAACGCGCATTCCGGTCGGGACGGGAGCTGTTTCCTATAAGTAATTATGCAAGCACATTTTTCCTTAGAATATATTGTTCTCTCGCCAACAAAATATAGACATTCACAAACATAAGAACTAGACTGTCCGTTCATAGAAAAGACTTGAATGAGTGGAACATTTTGAAGCTAGTTTCGACAAAAATCCAAACTGCCGTTTCACTCGCTTTACTGCGTAAAATGAAAGCTTTTACCATCATGAGGCTACGAACTTATTGATGTACCTATGAAGATAGATAGAGAGATAGTTGTGGAGATTTCATAAGGTGGTGCAGAACTATTTTCGGGCCCATCACCAACTCCCAGCCCCCCACACACAGAGCTGAAAAACATTGTCATGTAGCCATACTGTTTACATCTGCTTCAGTAGCTCTACCTTGGAAACTCTCGTCCCCCCCCCGACTCTCGATGCCTTTGTGCGATACACCTCCTGCACCAGACTCTCTGGGGCCCCTGATGCTAGGTCAGTGCTGAGTGACTGAGCTTCTTGCACACAAACACACCCCAAAAAAATAAAACACAATTCCAGTAGTCTCTGTTCGAACCCAGGTAAAATCGAGGATTTCGAATACTTTACTCGTTTCTGTCCGTGAGCAGAATCGGTTAGAGAAAAGCTTGTGGAGAGAGAGAAGGGGATTTGCAGAGTGCTCTGTTTTGCTGGACAGGCTGGCAATAAACAGTTAGAGGGATAGGCACAGAGTAGGATGGATGGATAATGAACTCAGATGCGGCTGTTCATTTAGATAATAAACAAGGCTTTTTTCGCCTTCTCCTCCTCCTCCTTCATTTCATTTCCTTCTTTCTCTTCTTTGTCCTTTTTCACTTTTTCTTTTTCTTCTTTTTCTTAATTTCCAAATTTATCCATTTTTCTCAGATCTGCTTACTTTCCTTTTCTTCTTTCTCTTTTCTCTCTCGCCATTTCTTCCTACCTTGTTTTATGTTCCTTTCTCTATTTCATCTATTTTATTATTTTTTTACTCTTTTTACCATTGCTTCCTGTCGCGCAGTTTGCTTTGTTGTTTTTTTCCTGTTGTTTTTTGGTTGTACTCTTACAATAGAGTTCTGACCAAAAACAGCAACGTCATGGCGGCACGAATAAGAGTTTTGTATGCAAAAACCGATGACGAATTCACTCTCTCAACTCAGGTCGATTTGTTTTATTACAGGAACTACAAATAAAGGAGTTGAAAGGAGATACATAGTTTTGGAATAATATTGTATGGAGAAATGAATTCTGTTTTGTTTACTTTTTAGATTTTGATGAAGAACAGGAGTTTGACCTTAGCGCAGCCAAGCTTGTCTATCATTTTTTTTTCTTTTTTTTTTTTTTTTCTTGAGCATTTCTTTTTGGAGGAAAACTCATGCGTTCTCTCTTTCGTTGTTCGTTTGAATTTCTTCTTTTATACATCGTTTTCCTTCTTTGAAATTATTTCCTTCATCGATTATTTCTCTTTCACTTTTATTCTTGGTTTTTTCCGTTGTCATTCATTTGTTTCATTTGTTTTGTATCGATAACTAGGAAATCCTTTCTTATATGCAGCCAAATTTCGGTTGCTTATAAAATGGCAACCCCGATTTGTAGATTGTGAAGTTACACGCACACACTCACAACACACACACACACTCAAAGTTTCGTGTATTTTTTTAACATCGAGTGAGCGCGTGTGTGAAGTGTGTCAATTACTCAATATAATTTGTGTATTGATTTTTTTTTTCTCTTATGATTTTTTTTGCATTTTCGCTCACACGACGTCAAAAACAGTGTACAATACCAGAGTGCCATTTTATCAAATTCACAATCGGGGCAGCCATTTCAAAACTAACGGAACTTTGCCCACGTTTGAATAGGGATTCCCCTGATTCCGACTGAAACATGATAAAGAATCTAGTCTTGAGGCTTTGTGTCGAACTGATCCAAGTTTTAGCAAATATCAATATGGTGCCTCCAGACAGAGTAGTAGCCAGCCAGCTACTCACGGAGAATTACTACTGTTGTAAGTTCGATCCTCGGTGTATGCCTCCATACTTGTGACTCTGTGGATTACTAATCTATGGTGCCCTGCTGTAGGGCAATATCTAGCCAGACAGTAGCTTGGACAAGGATCGATTGAAGAGTCTTGAACTGGATACCTTGTGTGACACAGTCCAGCTTTCTAACATCCAGCTGTTAACACTTGCGGCAAAAATTGAACAACATATCGCTTGGGATCCAGTTCAGCTTTTTAACACTCAGACATGAACACATGCTGCAAAAATTGAACCCTATACCTTGTGTGATCCAGTCCAACTTCTCAACAGCAAGCGTTGAATACTTGCGGCAAAATTTGAACCCTATACCTTGTGTGATCCAGTCCAGCTTCTCAACAGCAAGCGTTGAATACTTGCGACAAAAATTGAACCCTATACCTTGTGTGATCAAGTCCATCTTCTGAACAGCCAGCGTTGAACACATGCTGCAAAGATTGAACCCTATACCTTGTGTGATCCAGTCCAACTTCTCAACACCCAGCGTTGAACACTTACTACAAAAATTGAACCCTATACCTTGTGTGATCCAGTCCAGCTTCTCAACACCCAGCGTTGAACACTTACTACAAAATTTGAACCCTATACCTTGTGTGATCCAGTCCAACTTCTCAACACCCAGCGTTGAACACTTACTACAAAAATTGAACCCTATACCTTGTGTGATCCAGTCCAGCTTCTCAACACCCAGCGTTGAACACTTACTACAAAATTTGAACCCTATACCTTGTGTGATCCAGTCCAACTTCTCAACACCCAGCGTTGAACACATGCTGCAAAGATTGAACCCTATACCTTGTGTGATCCAGTCCAACTTCTCAACACCCAGCGTTGAACACATGCTACAAAAATTGAAAGCCTACAAGATTTTATTTTCATTTTCTGTGTTTCTTTCACTTCTATCTTTCCTCCTCCGCTCATCTTCGGTTTTATTCTTCTGTCCAGCTTCTACGGCTTCCTTCATTCTTCGCATTGTCCTTCATCCGGATTCTTCTATTTTCGGTCGAGGTTTCTTTGTTTTTTAACCTGTCCCTGCTTCTTGACAACAAGAAAAGTCTGGGGTTTGGGGGTCGGAAGAGTCCGTCGTGTCCTCTTCAATTTACAACGTCTTTTGTTTCTCCTTCTAGTTTTATACTTTGGAACCTTTTCTTGTAATGCTCCCTTCAATAACACCGACTCTGTTTGTCTAAAGCTTCTTAGGCCTGCTTCTCAAGCTCAAGTTTTCCCAAGTTATCATCTCAGTAAATTTGTCCTCGTTCCTCCATTTATTTTTCCTTTCAAAATGTCTTTCTCGTTAGCCTTTTTCCTAATCGAATAGTTTTTCAGCTGACTCGTACCTGCCAGTTTATCTGCCTGCCTTTATGTTCGTCTGCCTGCTCATACAATACCTCCAAAAGTTCTCAATCAATTCGGGAGCGGATCAAGGAATTTGTTTTCGGTTAAAATGTATTTTTTTCAATCTTTTTTTTGTCACTCATTTCTGTCTCCAAAAGTTCTCAGTAGATTTTAGGGCAAATCCAGGACTTTTTTTTTTACTGCTGTATTTTTTTTTTTATTCTTTTCATAAATTTATGTATTCACTCATTTTTTTCCACACAATATCTCCAAAAGTTCTAAATATTTTTTTAATGATATTTTGTGGAGTGAGCTCCAGACTAGAGAACGATCGATTAAATTTCAGGGTGGATCCAGGGATAAATTACGGTCGTGCATCATAGCTATTTATCAACTGATTTTCATTCATTTCTTAGTGACAACGGTGTTACCAGAGGTATACTTTTTAATTGTTTTGTTTTGGGTTTGTTGTTTTTTTTTCACTACTTTTTATTCTTTTAAATTCATTTGTTTTAATTCTTATTCTCATTTCCGGTATTAAATTATCAGTCACTAAAACTGCCATCATAGGTTTCATCACTTTTTCAGTTGGTCTGGCTGGCTGGCTATGTATACCTGTATGTATGATTTGTGCAGATCACACAAATGAAGTTATAAGGCTGAAAATTGAAGTCCCTAGTCTTTATTACATCAACAAAACCTTTTCTGCTGTTTTTTTCCCCTACCCTAAAGTTTTTCGGGGGATGGGCAATTTCAGTTCATGCTGAATCGTTCCCTTGATTGCTTTCATGTTTGCTCTTTGAAAATTTTCACTTTTTTTTTGTGATCACTGCGAGAGAAGTGACTAATTCATTGTTCACCCCATTTTTTTTTTTTTAATAGATCACCCCTAACACGGCATGCAGCTAAAAGATGCTGCCCATGTGACAATTTCTATTGAGCCACTAACCAGCCCTGTTTTTTTTTTGTTTTTTGGGTTTTTTTTTTTTTGCATTATTCGTTGATTGGAGATCTAAAATGAAAACTACTTATATTCATTCCATCCTCCTTCAACATATAATCCCGTTGTCTATTAGGTGTGTGCAAAAGTTCCCGGCATTGTTTCTCAAAACCAACGACTGAATACAGAGTTGAAAACTGGTTTTCGACTGAGAACATTTGCACACATGCGTCTGAGAAAGTCCACAACGCCTTCTTTTTGAAGACCAGAGACTGAATGCACAGTTGAAAACCAGTTTTCCACAGGAAACTTTTGCACACACTCAACGTATATATGAATATTAGGCGAGTGGGGAAAAAAATTCACAACGTCTTTTTTGAGAACAACAAATTGAATCCGGAGTTGAAAACCAGTTTTCGGCTATGAATTCTTGCACACGTAATATTTTCCATAATTTCTTCCATATCTTTGATAGCATCTTCTAACCTTGGCTAAGTAGGTACTCAAAGTCACTCGTTAACTAGTGTTGCTAACGATCAACCTAGGCAGGAGCTCACTGAAGATACTTAATCTAGCGTGAAACCACAGTAAGTATCGGATTCACACCACCAATGAATGCTCAGTGAAAGTAGCTTGCAAATCATAACTCGTTGGCATGCGCCTTAAAAGAATGTTTACTGTCAGAGGACGATCATGGGTTCAGCATTAGTGATTCTTGCGAGTCGGAACTTTATTCCCACAAGTTTTTACAGCTACCCCTTAGGCAGGATGCAAGCCCACCGAATGGATACCTCCATCCGAATCACACAGCTTAGTATGTATTCAATTAGCAGCTGGGTGCACTTGGAAATTTGTTCTTATACCGCAAATCAGTCGTCAGTGCCTTCCGCGTGTGAGGCAGACGTGCTAGCCATTACACGATCCTAGCAGACCATTATTGATACACTTTGTGTAAAATCCATGCGTCATAACAACTAATTCGTTGTAACGGCACACTTAAATCCCACCCAACACGATACCGTAATAACGGGAGTCTACCGTATCATTCTTTTTCTACTATTAATTCTTATTCACTCATTTTTATACGTCATTATTATGATAATAATCGATTTTTTTCCGCAGCTTTTAACTCTAATTTTGATCTTGAGCGATATAAGTTTTTGTTAACTCTCGATCTTAGCTGACTCCTTTTTCTTTCTTTTTTCCTTTCAGTCTTTTTTTCTTCCTTTATTTCTTTTTTCTTTCTCCCTTTCTCTCATTCTGATTTCTTTCTTCTTTCTTTCTTTCTTCCCCTCTTTCTTTTTCTTTCTGACTTTTTCTGTCTTTTTTCTTTCTTCTTTTTTTTCTTTCTCTCTTTCTTTTTCTTCTTTCTTTCTTCATTTTTTTCTTCCTTCCTTTCTCACTTTCTCTCTCTGTTCTCCTCTCTCTCTTTTTCTTCCTCTCTTTCTTCTTTCTTTCTCTTTCTCTTTCCATTCTCTGTCTTATCCTCTTTTTTCATTCCTACTTTAACACCTTTTCCAAACTGCGACTCTTCCGCATTCCCCTCCCCCTCCCCCCATGTCCCATTATTCCTCCCACCACCGCCACTTTCTTTCTCTACCTCAGTCCTTCTCACCCCCCATCCCCCCATCCTAAATCCAGACCCAGCAAGAGCGAAAGCCTACAAGATACGATTTAGAAGTAACAAAGGCGGGCGATGGTCTTAGCCCTATTTATTTGCACCAAGTCGAAACCGAAGCACAATGAAGATTATCATAATAATAATGATTGTCAACCCGGAGTTGCAGAATAGGAAGAGGACGTCGATGGTAATGCCTTTCAGAACGAAATCATCGGTCAGGAGGAGGGGGAGATGAGTAAAAAAAAAAGGGTTAAGGAAAGAAAAAAAACAGAAAGAGAGAGAGGGGGAAGAGAGGGAGATGCATAATAAACTTTGAAAGTATGATGGGGATAGCTGAGGCCCCGATTTTCTTGTTCACTTATCTCCCTATACTTGTTTATGAGAGAAAAAGCATAGGGAAAAAAATCATATGAAGAGAGAGGGGGAGCGAGAGAGAGAGAGGGGGAAAGAGAGAGAGGGGGGGAAGAGAGATATTGAGAGAGAGAGAGAGAGAAATGTGCGCTATAATTCTGAAGAAGTCACGCTGGTGATAGCCGAAGCCCCGATATTCTTGTTCGCTTATCTCGCTATACTTGTTCATGATGAGAGAAAAGGGATAGGAAAAAATCATATGAAGAGAGAGAGAGAGACGGACAGCCAGAGACAGAGAGACAGGGAAAGGTGAGAGATAGAAGAAGAGAGAGAGGGGGAGAGAGAAAGAAAGAGAGAGAGAGAAAGAAAAAGAGAGAGAGATGTGTGCAATAATTCTGAAGAAGTTTCGCTTGTGATAGCCGAAGCCCCGATATTCTTCTTCGCTTATCAGGCTATACTCGTTTATGAGAGAAAAGGAATTGGAGAAAAAAGTGTAAGAAGAAAGGGGGTGAGAGAGAGGAGGGGGAGGAGAGAAAGAGAGGGGGGAAGAGAGTCGCACCACAGCTCTGAAGAAGGAAATTCTGGTGATAGCCGAAGCCCCTGTTTCCTTGCTATTAAAGCCGACTCACCGTTACGCCAGCTCGTTCGCTTATCTGGCTATTCTCCAGACCCCACAAAGACTGACCCACAAAAGGGGCCTGCCTGTCCTAAATACTGCTGACTGATACAGAACGCTTATCACGTGCGCACGGGGCCACATCACCGCCTAATGAATTCAGATTATTTTCTGGCGTGTCCGCGCGCACGAAACTATAGTTACTCAAGATAAATAAATAAACAGAGCTCGTGATCTTCCTTGGTAGTGGGGAAACGTTCGTAAGTGGGGTTCTCTTAACTGACTTACGAACAGGAAAAAGTCATCAATTTTCTACGCTTTCATTCCCATGAACGTTGTTTATATAACAACATCTTTCCTCATATGACACACCCTTACAAAACTGGCGTAGAGTACACCAGCTGGAATAATGGGCTGTGTACAACAATTTACTTGTATAATGAACGATGATTTTTTTTTGTTTTCTATCTGTAACCTTGAACTCTTCCACTTGAAGGTAAAAAATATACTGATGAAAATAAATCCGACCCATCTTGGTAAACTACAGTTCGAACCTGTAGTTGACTTTATTTTTATACCGAAACATGAACAATAACATTTGGAGCATCCTCACCAATTTTTTTTTTTTTGGGGGGGGGGTCAAAAGGTAATATTCCTCTACCGTGATTTGAAATCAGCATAACTGGTTGGTAGCTGTGTCTCTCACCGACTAAGCTATACCCACAAGTCTTACGTATCTACGAAAATTCATGTATGAAAAACGTGAGGGCTTATTCCGTTCCCAAAACTAAATACATTTATAGAATCAAGCATTCCGAACCGTGATTTGAAATCACGGGCAACTAATTGATGGGCTGGTGTCTTACCGACTGAGCTAAACAGACAAGTCTTACATATCTATAAGATTTATCTTATAGATACGCAAGGGCTTGCATCAGTCTAATAAAAAAATATATTTGTACTAAATAATATTTTTATACTTTTTTTATTATAAATATACGATACCAACATTGCTACAATCACCTTCAGTCGGAATAAAAGTTAAAGTGGGTTTTGTCCCCGAAGCAACTAAGCTTATTTAGTTTCTTTTCTGGAAAAAAAAACATCTAACAAAATGTTAATACAGATAGTTCCTGCTTTTATGGGAAAGAGCGAAAAGTGAACGTAGTGTTGAGCTTTTGTTTTGTATTATAGAGACATTGTGCGAACTTTTCCTCTCTTCTTCTGCATCCTGGTCCCCTGTACCTCCCTCCATTACGAATTCCGGTGAATCAGACTGATATACGACCCTAACTATATTGGGGTCTGGGAACGCTGAAAAAAAATTTTCAATTTAAACTAAATGGTAATTGTCCCTCCGCTCAAGGCCATTTCGCCTACGGAAGTCTTTTGTGAGAACGCTCTACTTTCGCATAGCGGTGGTGGGATCTGTATATCTATGAATTATTTTTTCCGCTTATAACTTGTAATAGTAATGTTGATCAAACGAATGGAAGACAGGCAAAAAGAATTGTAGTGGAAGTAACATAGACATTTTTGCGCCGAGGACAATTGAAAAAAGAAACTGAATCCCCATCAATGATGATCAAGAACAATCGTATAAGAACAAACTTAAGGTCAATATATAGCACTGCAAATTACACGATATAGACAACGAAAAGCCAGATATAGGATTCTCAAAAATATAAATAAGCAAATGCAGCAAGCTAGCTCAGAAGGAATGCAACAATAGACATGGCTGGGTAGGAAAGGTGATCCGCTGGGAACTATGCAGAAGGCTGGAATTTGACTTTGCAAACCAAGATTATCTACACAAGCCAAAAGCTGTCCTTCAGGATAAAAACAAAATTCCCTGAGCTTTTGAAATTCAGAATAGCAAATCTTGTCATCGTAAACAAGAAGACAAATTGCAATTTAATGGATGTTGCTGTTCCAACGGATCACCGTGTAAAGTTGAAAGATAGTGAAAAGCAGGGAAAATATGTAGGTTTCATCAAAGAACAGAAAAAAAATCGTGGGACAGGAATGTGGCAGTTGTCTCAATCAATACCGGGGTTCTTGTAATAGTTCTAAAAAGCCTTGCACAGAGAGTGAGACAAAACACGACAAAACACACCCACAAAAGCTAAATTCTATCCACACGATACCTCAAGCTTTCAATGAATTTCAACGAAATTTTGTGAAATGGTAGACAATAGGTTACAGAAGGAGAATCGGGACTGGGGCAGATTCATGCACAACTACTTCTTCTGGCAATGACGTTGGCAGAGATGTGCACTCTGTGAAAGCTTTCTAGTTACCTCTGTCAACGAAGTTGGAGAGGTATATCTATTCAGTCCGTCTGTCTGTCCAACGATGTCCCCTAAAGTTCGCAATGGATTTTTATGAAATTTCGTGGAAAGGTGGACTATGAGGTAAAGGAGGATTGATTAAATTTTGGGGTGAATCCAGGATCTTTTTTCGGGGTGGGGGATGATATTTTCCGGGGTTTTTTTTTTGTTGTTTGTATTAGGGTTTTTTGGGGGGTTTTATTTTTGATACACTTATTTTTATGCACTCATGACTGTCCGTTGGATATCTTCGGAATTACAGAATGAATTTCGATAAAAAAAAAAATTGTGCGAGGGTGGACAATAAGTCACGAAAGCAATAATCGGAGTCGGGTACGGATCCGTGGAAAATTATTACCGTGCATCGTTGTAACATGTTCTCACAACATAATACGGTTAAAAGCTCGTGTCTTTCAACACGATATCTCCAAACGTTCTGAATGCATTTCGATGGACAAATGTAGGATGGGGAACAATAGGCTACAAAAGAAATGATTAAATTTTGGGGCGGATACATTCACAAGTACCTCCCCTGACGATTGCATTAGCAGAGAGATATAAGCTCTCTTTCTATGAGTATTGTTTTTACTCAAGTCATTGCCATGGTTTTGTATAAAAATATATGTAAGTAATATACGGTGCGTATTGTGTAATACTATGCCTCCAAAGATCTCAAACAATTTCGATTTAATTTTGTGGAATAGTGAACATTAGGCTACAAGAGAAGCTATTGATTTTGGGGGCGGATCCATGCAAAACTATTTCCCCAGACAATGGAACTGGAAGAAGTTTGCGATCTCTAATTGTTTTGCAGCAAGTGCAGCATCGAATAAAATATTGGAAAGAGTACCTGAATTGTGGGGAGGCTTTTCATTTTGCATTTCCAGTGAATGTTACCAGTTACAGCTGATAGGGGGGGAGGGGAATTTTTGAAAAATGAATGAAATTCAGATTTTTATTAAATTGATGAAAGCTCTAAAAATATCTCATCAAAGAATTCCAGAAAGGAATAAGTTTGTTTTATTGTACCATTTGGCGGGAGGAATTCTTTGTTGTGTGTTCTTATCTCTCTCTTCACACACACACACACACACACGCACACACACACACATACACATACACACACACTCACTCTCTCACTCTCCCTCTCTCTCTCTCTCTGTCCCTATCACTTTCTTTTATTAATCCCGTTCTTTCTCACGCTCAAACACCCGATACTACATCAGATAACTTTGTAAAATTATGCTCTACCAGGGATGATAGAAGTCGTAGAGTCTGTTGACAGACTTGCTCTCTCTCTGTCTCTCTCTCTCTCTCTCTCTCTCTGTCTCTCTCTCTCTCTCTCTGTCTCTCTCTCATTCATCTTCTCTTTCTCTCTCTCTCCTTCCCCTGTCTCTCTCCCTCTCTCTCCTTCCACTGTCTCTCTCCTTCTCTCTCCTTCCACTGTCTCTCTCCTTTTCATTTTCCTTTCTTTATCACATTTTCTCTCCCTCTCCCTCTATTGCATAAGGCAGCTGTGCGAAGTCCTGTCCTACCAGGGGCGGGAAGAGGAGGAGGAGGAGGAGGCGGAGAAGTGGATGAGTCTATTTGCAGAACACGCAATCTTGGTTCAAATCTCAAAGGGATCCGTTGATTAATCGGGCCGTTAATATTCTTAACGAAAAAAGAAATGATGGATTGTTTTGTGTTTAACTTAGATGCGAAAGAACAATTGGACAGAAGCGAGTAAACCAGAGGGAAAGGCTCGAAGCTCGAAACTTGCTCATTCGCTCACATTGATTCTTCTTGCGTAAATACCAAAGACCCTCAATTCGCAAGTTGCATTTTTCCCTCCGCTCACCGAAACAAGTATACACAACTTCAAGCCATTTTCTCACATAGAAGAAAAAAAAAATTAATTTTTTTTTTCCCGAAGTGCGAAAACTCTGTTGAAGGGAATGTCAGGGTAAGCAAGGTGGGAGGGGCACCGGTCTCCCTGGGGATGACACTTTACCATTTTGTTTATTTCTTAAAAGCATCAGACGTAAATGACAGCATGAAATAGGGCCGAACGTTGGGAAAAGAAACATGGGTTTCTGGATATTCCATTAGAGGTGGAAATAAAGAAGCTTAAAATGAAGAGCACAACATTACAGTTCCGTTTCATAGCCAACTAAAGAAAAAAGAAATTAACATAATTTATTGTTTTATTGTATGGCGAAGTGAGTGACGCCACTTCAGGCGTTTGTCTCCTCAAAGTCTCTTTCACATAGCGCAGACCTCGATGAACAAACTGTAACAGAGAAATGTAAGATACGTGAGGCCCATGTAAAAACTGCTGATGTCATAGACAGCGTAAGGGCACTACTTTGTTTTGTTAGTTTATTTCTGTGTACTGCTTGTGGAGCATTGGGTTGCAACCGCTCTGCTGCGGTTTCAGTAAGAAGTATGATTACTGAATTGAGTTGCAAGCCATACGCTCAAACCTACTCGTTTACCCGGGCTCGGGACCAGCTACAACAACTACCAAGTTATAGGTTTCAATTTTCAGTCAGAGTGACCAACTCTAAGTCCCCAACTACCCAGCTATTTACCCATAGCTGAGGAACCTAATCCGTAGTAGAGCAAAAAGCCAAAAAGATGGTAACATAATGATAATTAAATTCGATGAGGATATCAAAGGAAATCATTGAATATCAGCCCTTCTACGGAAAATCCCAAATTATCTCATAATTTTTTTATGATGTTTTTAGAGTATATCAAATTAAATCGTCGATAAATCAACATTTAAACTTGGATCCCCGACGGCTTATATTATCATCTCGCTTCAGTTCAAGGCATTTTAACTTAGAAACGGACATTCGTCCAAGTTGGCAGCGGAGTTCTTCCTCTCAGATCTTTTACACAACGGCAACCATTTGGCAAACAAACACACACGTGAGAGTTGTGATTGCAAGTTGTCAGTAATTACCCAACAAGAATGTGCCAGATCTCCGCAAAAATCGAACAAAAATCCTCGAAGATTGACGATGCAACTGCGTGACAAGAGTAAGGATATGTACACTACTTTTTACTTTAAAGGCTACCATATAAAATACATTTCTAAACAGTCTTTTTTGATGGAGCGGATAAAGGATTGTAAGCGGGGGGGGGGGGTCATCAGCTTTGTTTTTTAAGATTGTGTTGATAGCCATTTTGAGTTATGCAGCCTCCATTAAGCCTTTTTCATTATATAATTAAACAAGCTCAAAAGATATACAATACGGTTGTGATAAATATTTCAATATGGGCGTGTTAACTCTGTTTAACCCATAAGGTTTTATTGTGCATGCGCGTGCAAAACTAAACTAAGCTTAATAAATAACAATATCAATGCATGCACACGATGATGATACTCAGTTCCGGCGAATCTGTAAACATAATCAAATAGCCCTATTCGAGAGCAACTAACTGAATCCTGACGTATCTAAAGTGGACTCACTTCATCAAATTGAACACTAATTACATAGATAAGTAGAAATTAAGTATCTGTTGTTGCTTTTGTTGTTAAACAGTGTTTAATTCATCTCGAAGACTAAGACTGAAATAAGGAACCTCACCAGCATGGGAAATTTGATATCTATAAACCCCATGATGCCATCGTCACTGTCAACGTGAAGGTTCGTTGTTCTGTACGCAGCTTTCGAAAGAGGCAAGAGAATGACTCCAATGGATTTTAGGATGAGAAATTCTCAGAATAGAAATAAACTTATTGTGGATATGAATTGTTCACAGTGTCACGAAGAAAAATGTCTACTTATTGCGAGAATAAATAAATAAATAAATAAATAAATAAATGAAATAAAAAGAAAACAAAAAATTAAGTTATTGGTCGTCCACAGGGATTTCTTTAATATGCGTTTTGGCTGTTCTATGAATGGCTGAGCGAATGTGAGAGATGGGACTCAACTGGATATGTTGCGTAAGGTCGACAACGAAGATGTTACACGCACTGCTTAAGCTAGGGGTGTCGGGTAAGGAAAAAGGCATAAAAAAACAACAGCAACAAGCAAACAATTGTTATGAAGTTTTTAAAAAAAAAACTATATATCTCGTTTTATAACGTTGAGTAATAATGGAAGAAAACATTTCATCTAACTTTGGGGACGCAAGGAGGCTTAGGAGTGAGTATAGGTGACAGTGAAGCGAACCCTGACCCTCGGGGCCGAGGAACAGAGGCGATGGTGATTAAGGACTGTGTTATTGGCAGGATGGGATAGATTGAACCACGGAATATGAATGCGTGGCATTGAAGTGTGAAAAGAGGAAGAGAAGGCTGAGTTGTTATAAAGATATTGTATGGAGTTGTCTATTAGCAAAAAACAAGGGAAATTGTTGGCAATCTTGATTTACAAGGAGAAATCAAGCGAAGAATCACTCCAGGATAGCAAGCCTTCCGTAGAGCAAGCTCAACCTTCAAGAACAAGAAAATCCCATTGGTATTAAAAAGAAGAATATTCAGCCGATTCATTGTCCCGATAGTCACCTATGGAGCTTAAACATGGAACCTGACCAAGAGAGTGACCGACAAAAACTCAACGTGCGCATGAAAGAATCCTGACGCTTTTACGACCTCGGTTGCTTTAACAACCGCGTCGACTGAAGCTATTTTTCATGGGTTGCTCCATTTTTTCCCGCGTTAAGCTTGACCTTGTGTCGCATTTTGCTCTGGCGGGAGTGCAAATAAATAGGTGTTCAATCTTACGTGGAGAGATCACAAGACAGCATAGTATATCAGTGAAAAATAGGAATCAGAGACATCATAGAATCCATTACAAAATTCAAATGGCAATGGGCTGGTCATGTTGCAGGAATGACAGACAACCTCTGGACATCACGACTCACAACGTTGATCCCGAGATTTCCAATGCGTGACCGAGGCTGATAGATTACAAGATGGAGAGACAGACGAGAGAAGTACATAAAGAACTGGCTCTGCAACATCCATGATAGAGAGATCTGGTGGATCCTTGGGTAGGTCCCTGTCCAATGACGGACAAAAAAAGGACTGATGATGATAATGATGATGATAATAATAATGATAAATATCAACTCAAATATCTCTTATAAGATCTGACTTTTTATTTTTTTTAATCTTTATGTGGATGCTAGATGTCCTTTCTCTCCATTCACTCATCTTCCTATCGCTTTCTCCTTCTTCTCTCGTCCAGTTTCTTGCTTTTCTTTTTCGTTTCATTTATCTTATCTTCCTCTGCCAACGTATTCGTCTGTTTGTTCGTCCTCGTCGTAATATCTACAACATTTCTCGATGGATTCGCATTTCATCTTATGTAGGTGAAATTAGGGCTACGGAAGAATCGATCTAGTCCAGTGATTTCTTCTCGGTCGCCGGATATTTGTTCATAAATCAGGAAGAGGTACGCGATCATCCGAAATATGGAAAATCGAATTTAGCCTCCTCTAGATCGTACCTCTATATGAAATGATTTACTGTCAGTTTTTTTTTGTTAGTGTATGACGTTGGCACCCTTCGAGTGCTCTCTAGTTTAATTTTATCGAATCACTATTGCCCAACAAATGGCATGCCCGACCAACCAGCCAAGTTGGCAACAAAGTCTTTTTCCTTTGCTCGTCTCTGTGTGTCTCCGGGCGCTCCTGTTCATATACTTGGGGCTACAACCTTGAAAAATTGCATGAATACACAATTGAGCACCATCTATGGACTGTTTTTGGTTCTTTCAAAACATTTGGGGGGGGGGTATGGTCATTTCAGACCAATAGTGCCCAAATCTTGGGCTCGTATTTTTAGATCGACAAGAGAAAAGTCCGATGCTTTTTAGATAGAAGATCTGTTTTTTAGATGATTTTTCACATAATTAGTTCTAGTAAGTGCACGGACCACGGTGATTTATGCGAGGTACAAATATTGTATTTTATTTTTGAGTTGTAACGTTTTCTCCTTAGATGACTTGCCAAACTTACCTTAGTCTGACATAAAATCGTATCTTGGGCGCCAAATAGTGAGGTAACGGTAAACCTACAAGTTTATCAGATCATTTCTACGGTGTAGTGAGTTGATATTCACTGGGTCACAACATTTGTTTTATTCCTTAGAAGTATTTTATTGTTGATATTCATCATAACTATCAAATTCCCTAACAATGGCTTGCAATACCAAGACATGGATTTTCCGTCAATCTGCTTCAATCCACAGCGTCATTTTTTTGTTATTCCGATAAAATAATTCACATTTTAAATATAAAGACTAGAGTTGACTTTGTTTTCCTACTATAATCACAAGAACAACCCTCACCAAAATGAGTGACGGCGAACTGATGTATAAAATCAACATTTCCCTTCTGTGATTTGAACTCACGACTAACTGATTGCAAAGAAAAAGGAAAAATCCTCACAATCTAGAAAAATAGCCATTTGGTATTTTTCTAGACTGAAATTGTGCAAATTAGGTTCTGAATAAAGCTATTTGGTTCCGAAAATAAAGATTTGGTACTGAACGGATACTTTCAAAAGATGTCTATTTCTTAAATACGAATGATTTGATACGACATAAATATGTATGAAGAAAACATTGAAAAATATATATTTTTAATCCATTTTTCTCACAGACTTGGTCTGATGATGGATTTTACGTTATTTGAGTATTCTGGGTTCTTGAACTAATTAATTTAGTCCCAAGACCATACAAGTTTGGTCTTGGTCGGCAAAAGATATCTGCCAACACTGTCTTAAGGTAGGATAAAATACAAGTTACTTTTGGCGTTTTAGGTTTTATTTGCATCGACTAATACGCATTTTTACACGCTAGAATGGACTAATGTAAGTCAGTTTACTCCCAGTTAATACCAGAGAGGAATGGAAAAATGTGTCGTGTAATCCCCTGTGGGAGCAAAAATTAATTTTCAAGATGATTACAATAGTAATACAAATAATAATAATAATAATAGTAATAAATAAAAAAAAGAATAATAATAATGATAATATATACATGATCATAATAATAATTATATATATATATATATATATATATATATATATATATATATATATATATATATATATATATATTATAGTGGCGCCATTAAGAGTGATACGGAAATGTATTTGTGGGTGGGTGTGTCTCCAATTTCTAGGAAAGTAATATTTCTGTCTGCGTCTCTCTCTCTCTCTCTCTCTCTCTCTCTCTCTCTATCTATATATATATATATATATATATATATATATATATATATATCATTCTTTCTCCCTCTATTATCCCAATTTATCAATTATCCCAATATTTATTGGGAAGCGAGTGGTACTGTGCGCAACAGAGAGAGAATGCAAATTCACATTAAATGCAAGCACGTATAAAACATTTCTACTCGTGCGACTGTTTATGGGAGAGAGAGAAGAGTCATAGTTCCTACCTTCATGAAGGAAGTAGGTATGCATTTAGTAATTCACCCAAAATTATACGTATAATGAACTGTGTGACTTTTACTCTTTCTCTGTTTGTTACTTACCGTATGTTTTCTTGAGTATCAGACTAGGTTTTTTTACTGAAAAATTGTCACAAAATCAGCAGTTCGACTTATACTCATGTCAGTCAAAAGTGGCAAATACTTTTTCTGCGTGAATACATCGTCGACAGTTACAAAGCATTAGCGAGTGATAATGCCTGTTGTTTTAACTCAATTTCTTACCTTGATTTAGCATGAAATGCTACGTGCGTAGTAACCGCTTTGTTTTGTGTAATATCTTTCTAAAATGATTTTTTTTTCTGGTCAATTCATCAACACTGATGAGGATTTCACTTTTACGACAACGATGGATTTATTGAAGATGAAAGAAACTCATGTTTTAAAGACAACTGACCAAGTTCTGCGAATGGCGAACTCATTAGAAGGGGAAATGATGAACTCGTCTTGTACCCGAGTCAGTTAATTTTCTGAAATGTTATGTTCGATTCCGAACTCATCTTATATTCATGGTTGATTTACATCGAAAAATACACGTTATATTTTTAAATTATTTTGCTTATAAAGATATATATCTCTTACCCATCATATGAAACAATGAACTCTTCAACAAAAACAAGTCAAGTCACTATTTGATAGAACAAACCTTAGATGAAATTGATAAGACGTAAACATTTATTCATACTATCAACAGCTTTGAAGTAGTGAACAGTGAGGTCTTTTCAGCGATTAAAAGAAGATTAAGAATTCACTTGAACTCCAAAGAAACATGGGTTGATATTTTCACCAAAAGCTTTATGGCCTGGGGTATATATTTTCTTTTCTAACAAAAATTATATTATAGAAATTTGAATAGATTTGTGATATCTTTTCACAGGGATAACAAGTATATATATATGAATTATAAATTGCATTTTAGTATGTAGAGACCTATCTGAATTGATTTCCCGTTGTTACACGGTTGATATATCATTCGATTTAGACAACGTAAATAGAATAAACAATTGAAGAAAATGGGGCTGCCGTAGAAATCGAATCTGCTAGCGTAGCGATGCACTTACCATTGAGCTAAACAGCCCGCTGGTAAGGCAAAGGCTGAATAACTGCTTTCAACCCAAATTCTCATCTCGTTTTTTCCCGGCCCCCTTCCATCTCTTTCTATGCAACAGCATGCCAACAAGAAAGGTACACCCCGGTCCGATAGAATGAATTATATATTGCATTATATCACATAGAGACTTATCTGTAATGATTTCCCGTTGTTACACGGTCAATATATCATTCAATTTAGACAACGTAAATAGAATAAACAATCAAAGAAAATCGGATTGTCGTAGGAATCGAACCATCTACCAAAAGTAAACGTTTCAACGTAGCGATGCACTAACCATTACATTACGATTACCATTGCAGATCAGCCCACTGATATACATGAATTATAAATTGCGTTATATTGTTAAGAAACCTATTTGAAATGATCACCCGTCGTTACGAAGTTAATACATTATTTAATGTAGACAACATAAATAGAATAAACAATTAGAGAAAATGGGGCTGCTGCAGGAATCGAACTTGCCATATAAATATACATATTTTTATATATATATATATATATATATATATATATATATATATATATGTGTGTGTGTGTGTGTGTGTGTGTGTGTATAAATGCGCTATATTATTTCAAAATATGTTTGGAATGGCCAACTGTTAATACGTGGTGATCGTATCATTTGGCCTGGACAGCGTAATACAGAATTAAAGAAAATGGAGCTGCTGCAGGAATCGGAACTGCAACCAATAGGCCAAAATAACCTCTTTGTCCCCTTTTTGGACCTTGCATTTATTGACGCAACTTTATACATACGAATAATATACATACATATATATAGAGAGAGAGAGAAAGAGAGAGGCACATCAATAAGTCTGCCGCCTAATAATGAGAAACAGTTCTTATGCATGAAGCACTAATTTACTCTGTTCTGAATTTCATGACGAAGCAAATAATAATAGACGCCCATCACTGTCTTTTTTTCCGAGACTGTACTCCTAAAACTTTTTGCTGACATCCTTCACTCTCTCTCTCTCTCTCTACCCCTCTCTCTCTCTCTCTCTATATATATATATATATATATATATATATATATATATGCAAACCAATGACAATATTTAAAATGTATATTTTTATACATAGATATATAATTTGTACACACTTACACCTTTGACAATATTTGTAATATATATATATATATGTATGTATGTGTGTATATGATATATCTATAGATAGATATATGATTTATATACAGCCATACCTATGACAATATTTGAACTATATATATTTACATATGCGGCACTGCTGTGCAACACAATTCATAATCTACTACAAATGAAATAGTCTAGACAATATTTGTATTATTTATTCCCAAATATCAGACACATCGTTAAAATGCAATATTATCCTCTCACTATCGCTCTCTCTCTCTCCCTCCCTCTACCTTGTTTCTATGCGTGTGAATTTCTTTCAATAATAAAAGTCTTATTTACTAAACGCATGCACGTGCGTGTATAACTGGTATTAGTAACTGTATTACTAATTTTCTTTTTGATTACCAACTTTATTTTCGATTTTGTTCATGATTGCTGGAGATTACATTTGTCTACAAAAAGCGCTTCAAGCAAAGACTATTTAATCGAAATATATTTTTCCAACCTAATATCATTAAAAAGTTTCAAAACTTTATATACGAAAAAAGAGAGAAAAAAAATTCTGCTCAAAATAGTGATGAACTTACTTATATTCCAATATGTTTTCGAATGAATCGATTCACTTTTTTGGAAAACTATAGCCAAAAAAAGTATTTTCATTTGCTGTAAATACATTAGTCATAGTTTTTACGTACATATAAACACATATACCTACATGCAATAGCAATGACTCACACCCATATTTATATATATGCATGAATATATATGTATATAATTACTGAAAATCAAAGTTAAACTTTATACATATCCTACGTTTTACCCAAGATCCTTGAAAAATGGGTAAACCATGAAACGTGTCGAGTCTGTCTTTCTTATTTTCTGTAATTATAATGTTGCTCTGTTTTGTTTTGAAAAAAATATCAAATGCATTTTTGATGATTTAAAAATCAGAAAGATTCCCCAATCATTTTCTCTATTTATTTATGCAGCCTAAGGCTGTTCGATTTGCGACTCAGTTAACACCTGTGCCGAATGAAATGTATTTCCTACACAATTACCATTATACTTATCGTTCAGTGCGTTTGCTACCGTCTCCTTCCTTTTATTCCAAGTTCGCCACTATTCTGAAAAAAGTCTCTCCCAGCTCACCCTCACTTTTTTCTCACTGGTTGTACACCTGAACTGAAGAAGGCTCTAGAATGTATCACCCGAGACGTTGTGATGATAACAAAAATAACCTAAAAGATTGGGTTCAGTAGTTTGAACAACTCTTGTAAAGAAAAATGTATCTTGAGTTTGTATCAAAATCAAAAGTAGGCTTCTATCTCTGGCAGTCATTCAATTGCTTGTAAATTCGAACCATGCTTAATATATCTATTCCTGTTGGTAATGAACATTTTGGTTCGGTTGGAGAGACAAAAGCTCCAAAATACTTCGTAATATATTGGTAATTTTTTCTTATTTGAAACTTCTAAGACTATAGTCTTTTCTTCGGGTAATGCAGCAAAAATCTGACATTTTACCTTATCTGGAACATAACTAGGAAGATATTCAAGACTTTCTCCTCTAGCACTGTGAGTCTTGTGATCTGGAAACCCACTGAAAAGATGTGCAGGTCAAGGGTTAGTTAGGAATAGGGTTTTGGTTGTTGTGACAAGTACAGACAATAAGGACCCAGCATTTTAGCTCTTTTTGGTGGGGAAAAATGCAATTTAGTATTCTGGTGGGGTATTCTTACTTTAAAATCATGGGCGTTAGTACCTGGTGGAGGCCAACTAAAAATGCCTATTCATTTCATCAAGAGACAAGTTTCTACTAATTTAACCCACAAGAATTAACATTGGTAGCTTACTGTTGTTCATTATTTGATCACCCAAGTTTTTTTTATTTGACTGCTGTATTTCTTAATTTGAGCGCTGTATTTTTTTTTCAATATGACCGCTGTATTTTTGCTCGCCTTAGTTTTTTATATTCTTGAAGTAGACTTTCTTTAATTAGCTTGTTCTAATTTTCAACTTTCAATTCGGGAAAAGGTATAGTCTCACTGACCACAATCACTTTCGTTACGATGGGTTCGGTTCCTGCATGGTGTTCTCTTATTGGCGACTTTCAAGTAAATGCCTAGATTATATCATTCATCATGTTCCTGAGTTTTCTTATCGTTAGATTTATTATTTTATTTTATTTTTTATTTTCATTTTATCTATTTTTTTTCAATATCATATTGGATCAGGACGATGGAAACTTAGGTTTTATTTATCCTGAATATGTCCAGTGGAAATTCGACAGATTCGATATAACGCCTCTGGGTTCCATTTTGACTCCGGTCTCTGTTTCATGGAACTGGGGTAAGATAACTAAATAACCTCAGATTAGTTGATTTTGCATCATTCGTGGATTATCAAAGTCACGTGATGGATCTAGAGTGTTTCCGTAATCTTCCTGAATTTTCTCATTTCTACTCGACTACTCCAATATTAGTAGGCAATTTCCATGCATTTTAAGTGAAAGAATGCGCTTTCCAAGAATTGGTCACCTAACCAATCAAAAAAGACATTCTGAACTTCTTCTCAACAACTTGAATCACCGATGATGGTATATCGTGTCTTAAAAACGAAAATTTTCGGCAAAAATATTGGGGGTCAGTCTTTAACGTTTCTTTCGATTGACACCTGTCTATTGGGAAAGGACGAAGAACAATACCAGTAAATAATAGTAATAAAGTGTGTTGCAATTGTGATGAGTAAATTTGCAAGGCTTTCAGCAAATGAAGCACATCAACTTTAGTAGACAAAATAATAGAATATCTAACGATCTTATCATGTGGTACATGGTATTACAGAAGTCTTTTTCATTTTTCTTTTTAAACAATATCCAGTTCCCCTTAATTGAACCAAGCGTCGAATAGTTTGCACTTTCAAGATTTTAAAAAATATCCAGTAAACGCCTTCCTACATTTAGATAGGAAGAAAAAAATCAAACCTTTTCAGAAATATTAGTGTTCATCCGTTATCTATTGAAAGGGATTTGAATAATTACACTTGAAATTCTAACTAGTCTTCAAAACCATCAAAGAAGACATCTGGGGCCTCTTTTTAACAACTACAATCGCTGATGATATGTCGTGTTTTTAAAAACGATATTTTCAGGTAAAAGATAAAGGGCCAGCATCTTCATTTTCTTTCCTTTTGACCTGTGTACTATGGAAAGGTTAAAAAAACAATATCAACGAACAATAGTAGCATACTATGTTGCAATAAGTAACGGATAACCGTTCAAGGCTTTCAGAATATGAAGCTCATCAACTTAAGGCTGGCGTAGAAATAGAATCCCTTGCTATCTCATATTCTAAAAGGTATTACAGTAGCCCTTTGTATCTCTGTCGAACAATAACCGAGTATCCTAAGTTGAAACCAAACATCACATATTTTGCACTTTTGTGATTCTAAAAAAATATCACAGGATGATATGGGTTGGCTCTGGTAAACGCCCTTCTTCCTTATTAAATTAGGAAGAAAAAAATCAAGCGCTTTCTGAAATGTTAGTGTCCACCCCTAATCTACCGCAAGGGATTTAAACAATTACCCTTGAAACCCTAACTCGACATAAAACACGAAGAAAAAAAGTGTCCCAACAGAAGTGGGCGTATTATATATTAAGTTACGAACAGTATCCCCTGAAAAAAAATTGCGTGATTTCTTTTAAAATTTCTTTACGAAGCGAGAAACACCGTCTTGCCTTTCGAACTTAGAACACGACATCCTCCCTTTACGCCATCAACAAACGACAAGTGAGTTGTTTATGACTCTGTACACCATGAATATTTAATATGCAAATCTGTTTATGAGGTGATCTCCCCCTTTTTCTCCTTTTGCATATGTTCGGTCCGTATACATTACTGGGATAGAAACGCTTCTATGACACAAACGATTATACACGGTATTAAAAACCGGATTTCTACGGTTAAGTTTCATAGATTTTTTTCTGTTTAAATTTTAACTAAACTTCTGCAGGTGCAATGGCTTCCAGGGTTTATGACTTTACACTTAAAACCGAGAAGAGTTTTTCACTGTCTTTCTTTGTATTGTGCGCTGATGTATAAGAAGTGAGGAAGAAGCTGTCCTATATTATTTGATAGATTATACAGACGAGTATCTTCATCTTCATATATATATATATATATATATATATATATATATATATATATGTATATACATGCTGAGGATTTTTTATACCCAATGAGGAAAACACAGATTGGTTGAATACGTATTTATTTACGGATGTTTTGTAGGGTGTGAGCTTACATAATCAGCACGATTGAGGGAAAAAATGTTTTATCTCCTTCGCTGATGATGTGGGCTCACAACCTACAAAACGTCCGTAAATAAATACCTATCCACCCAATCTGTGTTTTCTTCATTGTCTATGAAAAAAATCTCACCATTATGTCGGATATAACATATCCGTGCAATAATCAATATATATATATATATATATATATATATATATATATATATATATATATATAATTCTCAAAGATGGATATATAACCCGACAGAATAATTATAAATGCGTTATTCTATTTGAACCGACATCCGGTTCTTACACGGAGAAAATGCCAGTTGGCCTAGACAGCTGGTAAGACGGAGGCCCGATCAACTGCTTGATACCCAAATTTCGTCTTATTCATTTACTGTCCACTGCTACTCAATGTTTTCTCAACGCAGACAATTATATGATAAAGAAATGGATATATAACCCAACAGAAGGCGTTATTTTTATTTGAAACTTTATTTGGACCATTTCTATACCGTGTAGAAACAGAGTGTCGTTCAAATAGTTTCGAATAAAAAAACATATACATATGTATATATGTGTATAATATATATATATATATATATATATATATATATATATATATATATATATATAAACATGCACCACACACTGCAACTTGTATCTATTCACAGATGTACAAAGATATTTACATTGGTTCTGAAACGAGAAACTAATATAAACATTTACCCGTCTGTTACCAATAATGCACATTTTTTATAGATACAAGATGTTGGGCTTAAACGTAGCCACGGTTATATTTTCTGAGCTACAGAAGTGAAAATGTTACATAAAACTTTTGCATTTATTTTTAAGTTATCTATCTGGAAGCCTTTCTGCCTTTAAACTTTACTTTTAAGCAGTCGTCGAGGCCCACAAGGGTCGGGGTTGTCATCGGGTATTTTTCAAGACCCAAACTCGGTAGATTTAGTATTGAACAATGTTAGTTGGTTCCAAAAACGAAGATTTGGTACCAAAGGAAAACTTACGAAATATATCAATGCCCAATATACGATTGATATGATATGATAGAAATATACTGAGAGTATCGTTCCAAAACGCGATTAGTGTCATTTGAAAATAAAATTCTTGGTTTGAACTTTTAATCTCAAAAAAAAAAACTTATTGACCGGATATTTATAGAAATGTTGTAATAAGCAGAAAAAAAAACTCTTGAATCCAGATTCTTATTTTTAATGGTGTTTATTTCATCTTGGAACCAGACTCTTCATACATGAAGAAAAGATTTTTTTTTTCAAATCCGATTATAATCGATTTTTTTTCTTCCAGCTTAGTCTGGTGATGAATTTCAAGTTATTTTGGTACTGATGCCACTTGATTTGGTCTCACCCCGAATTTCAAGTAATTCGATTGTTTTGGCACTGAATCTACTCAATTTGGTCCAATGATGGATTTTCAAGTTATTTGATTATTTCGATACAATTTGGGTGAAAGACCATACAAATTTGTTCGGTCGTGGCAGAAGGCATCTGGCAACCCAGACAAGGACAGTTATGGCGACGAGCTGTTACTACACTATTGTTCCAATTTATCGTGTCTTGTCTTGCTATAAGAGAAAATATTATTTTCTTTTCTTTTTACTTTAGTACTAAAAAGTGTTGGCTACCAATCACGTAACGACTATTTTTCTAATCATAGGCATCTGCCGAGACCGAGGGTGAGGTGATTTGAAAGTTGGGACTTGGTAGTCGATAAAGGATGATAGTGTGGTACAATTGTTTCATGTAACCTGATCTTAATGTTCACCTATAAAAAAAGGCTGGATTATTATAATCTGATATATACATAAGCATTATATTATTTGATATTACCTTACACAGAGAATCAGTCACTCGGCCAAGATAGTGTAAATAGAAATAAACAATTACAGAAAGTAGGACTGCTCCAGGAATCGAAACTGCGACCGATAAGGTAGCCGCTTCAACTTAGCGTCGCTCCTAACCATCGAATATCCATTTATCAATAACTAATAAATAAATGTAGATATTATTATCATTATCATTTGGATTTTTCTGGTGTTCAGCGCTGGAGACTAAGTGACAGCAAGTTCTCCAGCCCCCTCTTCGCACTCTCACAATTCACAGTAGTGCTGTGGATCAGTTTCACATCGATTGCCCGGTGATTATCGCTGGAGACTGAGAGACTGTAAGTCTCTTCAGGTCTCCAGCCCTCCGCTCATATCGTCCTTACCTATCACAGCAGTGCTGCAGTTTGTACCATTTACACCATGCCCTTTTCTTGGCTATTAGTCAATATACACATTTCCAGTACTCTACTCAGTATTCGTGCAGTCCCCAGGGGTGCTGTGGTGTGCATAGTCTCAGTCCTTCCCCATATCCCCAGTTCCTCCCATCTCATTTTCAGTATCTTTGGTATGTTTCCGAATGCACCTCCTATTACTGGTACTACCCTGACTTTCATTTTTCACATTTTCTTCAGTTCCCTTGTCAAGTCTTTTTTCTTCTTCTTCTTCTTCTTCTTCTTCTTCTTCTTCTTCTTCTTCTTCTTCTTCTTCTTCTTCTTATTATTATTATTATTATTATTATTATTATTATTATTATTATTATTATTATTATTATTATTATTATTATTATTATTATTATAATAATAATAATAATAATAATAATAAAATGCTTTATTTTATTTGAAGATAAGATTTGGATATATAGCAGATTTGGTCCTCTGTCTTACCACCTGGCTGTTCAGCTCAATGGTAAGAGCAGCGTTGCGTTGAGACAACTTTTTATCTGGCGCAGGTTCGATTCCTCGGCTTCCCATTTCTTTAATTTTTGTTCTCTGCGCAATCTAAACCAATTGTCACGTTCAATGTGTATTAACGGGAGGTCAGTTCAAATAGAGTTTCAAATAAAAATGACGCATTTGTAATTATTCTCTCGAATTATAAATCCATTTCTTATATATATATATATATATATATATATATATATATATATATATATATATATATATATATATATATATATATGATATACTTTTATTTATTAATAGCTCTATTTACTGCGTTAAATATTGAGCTCTGTAAATGAACAGCTACAATGGATAAATTCTGTTTTCTGTTTCTTTCTTTTTGTATCCTTACGAATTGAAAATATATTATGAACACTATCGGTCGCTGGTTCGATTATACACACAAACACACACCTGCGAATATAACTTCATGTAACGTCTGTCCTTATTGTATCTCTGAATCCATATCTGTCTGTATTTTATTTACCAGTAAATCTTCAAGACGTCATTACTGTTGCCCCTGACAACAGATTGATGAGTTTGCGGATTCCCGATGACAGTCTAGACAAAACAAAGCTTGAGTGAAATAGAGATAAACAAAGAGTGTGCGAAAACCACGGAAGATTAGGTCAGCACGATGACGCCGCCATTTTGGGAATAACATTTGTGTCGTGTTGGTGATCGCCGATGCAGCAGCAGCAGCAGGAGCAGTAGTCATGGAATAGGCACCAGGGGACAATTTACATGTTGTCGAATCATCCAGAGTTGAAGTGTGGGGGGGGGGGGTTAGCAAATTCTCTCAACTAACACGCATCTTCATCTCGATCGATCTATCTATTCCAGTCTAACTATCTCAGTCAGCTCATATCTGTCTAACGATCGATCTTTCTAAGCCTGTTCATATTTATTCATATTTTATTCTGTTCATATATATCTACATATGTATCTCATTCTATTAATATTCATCTATCTTTCTGTCTGTCTCAGTCTCTTCATATCTATCTATCTATCGATATGAATATAGAGGCTTATATTGAACTTACAACACGACTGTGTCACCAGCTTGCTCTCCATCCCAAAATGCAATTTACACTTTGGAATGGTGGTGACAGCTCTTACATTTTTATTATAATGAAGTAAACCTTTTTGAAATTATCTTTCTCCTTATCTATCTATCTGTGTTCATTCACATCTATCTCTCGGCTGAAAGCTATGTATCTATCAACCCACCGTTCTCTATCTGTCTTTCTGTCTCAGTCTGTTCATATCTAGCGATAGATAGATAGATAGATATTTTCAAGTCTTCTCGAGTCTGCCCCCTTCCAGCGAATACCCACGAATATAGAGGCTTATATTGAACTTACCACTCTACTGTGAGACCAACTTGCTCACGACTAAACCAAAATGCAATTTACACTTTGAAATGACGCTGACAGATCCTACAGGTCTATCATGATAAAGTAAACCTTTTTAAAATGACCCCAAGTTACTTTCTTTCTTCTAATCTATCTATCTATCTATCTATCTATCTATCTATCTGAGTTCATTCACATCTATCTGTTTGCTTAAGACTTTATATCTATCCATCAATCGTTCTCATAATCTAAACTCTTTTTTTTCACTCTCTCCCTGTTGACAGCGAGGAAGTCTACTCCAAGTTATGATATATTGTTTATTGATTAACAATACATGTATATATGTAGGCAGAAATTGTCGCATGGATATCTACATACTCAATTCCATTCGTATCTACCTACGTACGATGTAGGTGTGAATTTGCGTCTGCATGAAGACATGTTTTCCCGCGGATGCATAAAGAACTGGGAATAATATTTAGATATGCTCTGTCTCAAAAGGTTCTATTCCCTAACGTTCATTGTTGTACAATACGTTTTTTTTTCACACACATTCTTAACTTTTACCCTCCTCATAGACATACATCTTCCAGATGATTACTCACTTACTGACGCGTTTACTTACAAAGAATATTGTATGAGATGGTGTTTGTAAAATAAATAATTATGTACACCCATGTAGGTTTTCAGTTTGAAAAGGTGGGGTCAGTTTACACACATACACACGATCGGTTAAACACACCTACTAATGCCATCCTCATAGAAAGGCTAAATCTTCGGTAATACATCGGTCAGCGCTCTAGATACGTTTTTTAAGAATGAAGAGCAAAACAAACCAGGGCAATACGGGGTCATTATAACGGGGTCATCACCTTGGGGCCTATTCATATCCGTGCTACCTCGGTGGACCATAAGATACAAATCCTTTGTTTGAGATGTAGGTTGGCCCTGGGCAAGTCGATTTCATGCTAAAAACTCCATTGCTCAGTTTAGAGGGTTATTCAGCACATAGGCCCCTTCTTCTGTCAAAAACTCTCCCAATAACCTTCTTTCGCGTAAACAAACCGTCCATTAATTCATAATCCAGCATAAATAGAGATATGGGCTTTTGCTGACCTCTAAAACTGAAGTTTACTTAATTTTTCTACTGTAACAAGAACAAGAACGACAAGAACAATCCTCACAAAAATTAGGGATGTAAACTGATTTGTAAAATCAACATCCCCTTCCGTGATTTAAACTCAAGTCAAATTGATTTCCAGGAGGCTATGTTATTGACTGAGCTAAATTGACAAGTCTTAGATATTAATGAATAACTGCCGTATACATGCGCACAGGTTCATTGCATTCACACAAATAAGTACATTAATACGAAGAATACATATCTATATATTTGGTATTATGTGTACAATTCAAAAGGTTGCAATAATCATCTTCAGTCGGAATAGAAATAAGTTTGACCCAACATCAGCCAATCTTGTCAGTCTTTAGCAGTTGCATACCATTTTCTACTCATGATTGGTAAATAATTGTTTAAACTTTTGGATTAATAACAAATCTTATGCGAAATTTCAGTGTATATAGAATAACGATTGAATAAGAATCATACTTTCTTACGTACTAGCATACAATCATCACAATGTACAGAAAATATCATGCCAGCCATAATTTGAAAACATAAGTTGTCGCTTATGAGCCTAAACAGAGTGGTTTGGATTAGCGCAGTATATCTCATCTGGTAGCGACTTTCTTTAACTTGTGAAGTTTCACTAGTTATCGATGTATATTAAAACATGATAAACTGTTGTACATGTGTATGTTGTTTATTCTCATACAGGGCTTGGTTAAGGTTGCACGAACCCCTGGCAGTAATTCAAACAGGGTCCCTCCTAACAAAATAATTACTAGTATAAGTAAACAAGAAATTCAATTGAATTGAATTGTAATTATATTGAAGCCCATTTACATACTTATTCTGATTATTACATCGTTCATTTACAGACTTTTCTCATGGCATTTTTTTATTAACTAATGTTGGGGGCCCCTAAATATCGAGGGGCCTTAGTTCCAGCCCCAACCCCAGCCCACTCAGTCCCCTTTAAATCTGGTGATGTACTCAGGGAACATCAATCAAAGTGTACAATGTATAATTATTTCGAATACTGTCAGTGGAACCGTCTTCATTCATTCATTATTCATTTTGAAAATCTAACATCACTAAATTTATTTTTTTTAAATATCTGAAAAGGAGCGTTATAGCTAGCCCGCGCTAAACGGAGTAGTGCTAGGCGAGTTATTACCGTACATGGTCTCAATAATGTTAGGAACACTGAGTGTCCCCGGCCAAGTCGTCCGTGTCTCCGTGCCGGCTACAGTGTTTCAGCCTGCCTCACCCACCTACGACATCATCATCAACAATAAGAAAACACAAGGTGACAAGACTATGATGAGAGAGAGAAAGAGAGAAGTGAGGGGACGTCGGTCATTAAAAGACGGTGGGGGAGAAGAAGAAATGATCGCCGGAGAGAGGATGGTGATGGTTAACGAGGAGGCTGTGAAGGAGTTTTAGCAGCAGTTGAATATCGAGGGAGTAAAATGGTTCTCTGCGTCAAGGAAATCGTTTGCAGGCGAATCATAGTTTTCCGTCTGGATCATGCTTTTTCTCAGGCTTTTTTATTTTTCTTCTTTTTTCTTTTTTGGACTGGTGCTGCGGTTCTTGGCCTTTTTCAAGGCTCGTTCGTTACTTCGTCCGAGATTTCAAAATGTTTCTTGCAAGCCTCAATCTTATGGCTAGAAAAATTGATTTCGAAAAGTCAAGATTGACAAAAAGAAACGTTCAGAGTAGAAGACACGGTAAATATATCAGTCACCTGAAAAAAGCGATAACTCAAATCGCTTATAGATATGAATAGCCTCAAAGATGCACTGTCTCAAAGATTAATATTGATATATTGATAGGAATAGATTAACATACTCATAGATCGATATATAGAGACAGATAGGAAGAGAGACAAAGATGAACAAAGATAAAGTGATAGATAGAAACAGACCCAAAGATGGATAGATAGATAGGGATAGCGTCAAAGATAGATAAGAACTGAGTTAAAGATAGATAGATAGATAAAGAATAACTCATAGATAGATAGGAATAGAGTCAAAGATAGATAGATAAGAACAAACTTACAGATTGATAGGAACAGACTCAAAGATATAGATTGGTAGATTATATTCTCAATATACCAGTGCAACTCAGTTACTAACGAATACTAAAGTAGTCTTTTTATACGGAAACAATAAGTTAGGGTTAAATAAAATAGTTGTACTGCACCATTACCGTTTATCAAATATATTGTCCCAACATTCTAACCCTTTCACTCTTATTTCTATTATTATTCGGACCATCCTCATCTTGGTTGTTTTTCATACAACGTTTCGGCCGTTGTACTCTACGGCCTTCATCGGGTATCATCTGTTAGGTGTGGAGAAGTAACGAATCGAACCCTTTATTTAACCGACGGGGGTATATTGACCGCACTCCCCTCTAAGCATTTGTAGTATTATTATTGTCTCACACAGGGATTGAACCTAGAACCATCAGATTACTTGCAGTAATTTCCTCTGATTCTGTTACCACTACGCTATGTGTCCATAAGTTCACTCTTAGTTGAAAGGTCTGATCCAGGGGCGGGGGGGGGGGGGTTAACGCCCTGTTCCCAGCCTTTTTGCAGACGCCCATGACTTGATATTAATGGAAACTATAACGACAACGTTCGGGAGAATCTGTTGTAAAGACTGGAATAAATAGAAAAGACGGGAGAAATTGAAATTCATGTAGTTAAGAGGAAAACGGAACGAAGCAAGAAGGGCGGTGCATGCAGATTGTGAAAGATGTTTTGTTTATTTGTAAAAGATTTGTTCGGTTTTATTTCAAAATGCATTCAATTTCTTTTTCTTACTTTGGCTTGTGGTGTAATTTTTGCTCAGAGATTTAAATTGTTGTCAGATGGAAGAAGAGAAAGGAAGATGTTATCCCCACCTCTCAACCAATTTCAGCCTTCCCCACCTTATTCCACCATATTTTCCCTTAAATGTATATACACACCAACGGATGGAGTTTGCAAGGCAAACACAATTATCAAATAAAATGGAATATGTATATATATTCCATTTTATTATATATATATATATATATATATATATATATATATATATATATATATATATATATATGTACGGGTTGGGTGAGAGTAGGATTACCAGAAGCAAAAATGAAAAAGGAGGCCAATCTATTCTGAAATCAATTAAAATGGAGGATATTACAAAATAAAACAAAAGATATAAACTTTTATCGCAAAAGAAAATATTAAAATAATCGTATAGCATAGTGTTGGAACTATTGATTAAAGCATACTATTTGGAGCTGGCTATTTTTGACAAAATCTCTTCTTTTCTTATTAGATAACTATAAACTCTCATGCATGTCAAAGCCTAAAAATAGTATTGTGTAAGCATTAGGGTCTCCAATGACTATTTGCATTACGTCTATTCTGATCATTGATCCAATGAAAATTTATCAGCGATAAAAATCCTCCCAATATATTCGCTTTATGATCAGAAATACAAAAATAAAATTTGTATATTTAAAGTAGTTCTGCAAAAACATGCAATATTGGAGCAAGATTTTAAAAATATCTTCTAGAAAAAAAAGGTCTATTTTATAAGGTTTGAAGCACGGAATAAGGTTGTTGAATTGGTCGTATAGTTTTTGGTAATCAAAGATAACTTCACTCGAAACGTTACTTAAATCGAAAAGGGATATTTTAAGGCGAAAGGGGGACATTATAATTCAATTGAAAAAAGGACATGTCTTTCTCTTGGTTACCATAAGGCGAGAGGGACTGATAATAGAATGAATGAAATAAGGACGACGCGGGAGAAGCTGTTTTCTGGAAACAAAGAAGAAGTTTGGATAGGAAAGACTAATAAAATAGTCCCCAGTTCAGGGAAGGGGGGAATTCCAAGAAGGATGAAAAATTATGTAGTCCAAGGTTGGAGGTATAAGGCTGTTAGGTGAAAATAAATGATGTGGTTATCATTTTTTGCTTAACGGTAGTGGGGATGTGTGACGCAAGACTGGGTATAACTGAACAACCAAAGGTCTGAATTTTCCTCACCAATGTTGTTCATTGATACTATTTCAAATTTAGTTAAAGTCTTAGTTATTGGTCTTTGTGTTCAGTTGGTTTTATTAACTTCTATAAAATGTTAACTTTTCGTAAACGACTACGACGTTCACTTCCCAGTATTGATTTTTAGGTAATTCTATCTTAATATAATTAGTTATAAAATTGAACCAATTCTTATTATAACTCTGTCTAATTATACGTAAAATGAAATAATCATTTTGAATTATCCTTTGTTACAACATACTCAAATGGAGGAGGGGGAAACTAGTAATCGTCTTGACAAAGACGGGGAACGGCCTTGAAAAGATTGGGAATCACTGGACTAATGGTTTTAAAAAAAAGAGAATGGAGAAGAATATTGAGAGCTTAGAGAAGTTAGAGAAAGTCAAATTTTACATCATTATTTTTTAAACGATAAGCGAAAAATGCTGCCTTGAATAAGGCAAAGAATAATGAGAGAAAAAAAAGAACAGAGAAGATCCAATTTAGGAGGGACAATTAGAGAGGTGACAAGTGAGAAATTACAGCCGAACGTGGCCTGCTTTGAGATTGAGCCCAGTCAAGAGCCAGGAATTAGGATGCTGGTTTTCAAAGCAGGTAGACACACTCAACTCAAAGGATGTCTTCCAGCTTCCATTTCGGCCATTTGGTCTGGTGTAGAGATTTTTGCAGCTGACTTTATCCGTCCGAATGGATCCTACATACTAAACTCGACAGAACCGTATGGTTTGGACCTTTTTAGCAAACACCAGCCAAAACTGTCTCCATGGGTTTCTTTAGTTTTTGAGTTGTTCTGGCTGGCTGTGTATGCATATATCGTGCGTACGAGCCGCACCAATGGAGCTAGAGGGATAGATTTTCAAACATTTATCCCTTATTATGTTTAGAAAAAAGACATTTTCTTTTTCTTTTTTCAAATCCCCCCCAATAGTTTTTTTAAGTGAGGGGGTGTTCGATTAAGTATGTAAGTTTATGCTACAATGTTAGTTTAGTTTGTACTCGACAGGATTCACGCCTTTTTTTAGTGATTAATGCACAGCAAAAGGCGAGAGAAGTAACTTATTCATTGATGATCCCTTTTTTGAAATTTTCTAATTGATCACCATCAACAAGGCAAGCTGTCAAAAGACGCTGAATATATCACAGGTTCTATTGAGAGAACAACTAGATCATGTTTTTTCCAAATCAATCAGTTTCGTGGCTGGCGAGGAAATTCAGTTCCATCGGGCCGAGAGTCATGAAAGAGCGTCTTAAAATGCCATCTTGCTCTTATCAAAAATCACAACAAGATCTTCGATAGCATTTGATGCTGGGGGTTGACGACATTTTGCAGAAATTCTAAAAACTCCCTCGCTCGTTTAATAATAGGTTGAATTTCATTATTGAAGTCGGGGTTCTTATGAAACAGCCTATGCACAGAAACACGCCCATAAATGTATATTATCAAGAAATGGATATATGATCCGACAATATTCATGAATGCGTTATATTATTTGAAACTCTCTTTGAAATGTCCTCCCTTTGTTTCACAATTCCATCAACCTCATTTCTTAAATTGTTTAACCTATTTATGCTGTCTTGACTGAGTGACCCAATCTCCGTTCAAGTTTTAATAATATAAGTAATCATATTTATGTATAGCCATCAATATATATATAAGAAGAATTACAAGGATATATACTCAGTGAATATCAACAATTCGTGCCTACTATCAACAACTTGCAATATGTTGTTTGTTTTTTGTTTTTCTTTTTTGAATTGGATTCAGAAGCTATGCCGAGTCAAATGATTCCATAGGCACATCAAAAGTTTTATTGCTGCTCTTTTTACCCAGGTTTGGTTGTTACTGACATAAAATAGACCTCCTACAATGTTTGATAATACTAATGTCCAGGTCCGTTATTTTGGTAAATCTTTTTACAAACTCAATGCCTTCATTGAAATGTAGTTTTTTTTCCTTAATGGAGTCAATAAACTCAACAATGTCAAATTGTATGCAAGTAATATTGTTTTTATCTACGATGTTGTCGAACCAGTCGATTAGATCTTTGGTACTTTCCCATTGGTTGAATAGTAGTGTATCCTAAACTTTGTTGCTGCTGTTTTCAAGACTCTTTATCACCTATTTCAGACTTTGACTGATTGATGAGACTTGTCTAAATTTTATTTATAAAATTTGATACATATTTATATATGTCTGATTAAATAAGACGGACAATGGATATTCTGTTAATCTTTTATCATTTTCCTCTTGTTTCCGCACAAGAAAATGTATATTTGTATTCGAGTGTTATAGTAACCCAAAAGTGTCAGGCAATTTTGGAAGAATTTAACAATTGAAACCCTTCCCAATTAGGAATTCGTATTTCCCACCATTCACCATGTCATATCAACATATTAATGACCAAGTTAAAATAATTGTGGTATTGTCAAAGACCTTGAAAATGACTACTTTTAGCCGAAAGCGCTAGGTCTGATAACACTTTTGGACAACAATTACACTTTATGAATTCAAACATATGTTATCTTGTGTGAAAAAAAGAAAAATTAAATAAAGACAAATAACAGAAGGTCCCTTGTCCGTCGTATTCAACCAGACATTTATAAATGAATGATTGCTGCCCATATATATATATATATATATATATATATATATATATATATATATATATATATATACTGCGTTATTTTATATTGAAACTCTTCTTCGAAATGATCACCCATCACTAAACGGTGAATGTATCATTTGGGCTAGACAAATAGAATAAACAATTAAAAAAATGAGGCTGCAACAGCTAAACAGTTGCAAGTAATGCAAAGGTCTAAATAACTGTTTTGATTCCAAATTTGAGCCTATGAATCAACAGCGACTGATTCCTTCAATGATAAGAGCAACGCTACTTTGAAGCGGCCACCCAATCGGTCGCTGGTTCGATTCCTGCAGCAACTCCATTTTCTTGTTTATTCTGTGTACGTTGTCTAGGGTGATTGTTACGTTCACCATGTAATAACGGGAGATCATTTCAAGTAAGAGTTTCACTATAATATAACAAAGTTTATTATCATTCTGTCGGATAGTGTATCAATTTTTTAATAACATATATGAGTGTGTGTGTGCGAAGGTGTATTTTCAGATGATAATTTAAGATTAGATTTAAAGAGAGAGGTTATTCTTCTAGTTTGTCCGAAATTTCACATATTCCTGAAATAAATCCATCATGAGATTAATTTTCTTAAAATATTTCTTCCCATGAGGAAACCCTTTCACATTTTGGGTTTGCTAAACATTTAGGTATCGATCTACGTATCTATCTCTAATGATACCGGTTTGTTTGTGTGTGTGTGTGTGTGTGTGTGTGTGTGTGTGTGTGTGTGTGTGTGACAAAAGACAAAAAAATTATGAATAATATAGAATAAATGGGAAGAGAAGTTCAAATAATTTTTCAAGAAAAAAAACAAGAAAAATTAGGTTCAACATAACTGTAAAAGAAAGACAGGTGAGATTTTTTTAAGTATATCCTTAGGTATCAAGTGTGTGGAATCGGAGATATGTTCTGCAGGAGAGACTCAGACTAAAATAAAAAAAAAATTGATCAAAATGTCTATGTGGAACATGCCGTGTGAGAGGAGGAGAAAAAAGAGTTTAAATGAAATTTTCTCCGAGGAAAGTATGAGAATAGAATGAATTGGGGGCGAATTTCACGGAAGGTAAAATAGGATGAAAATCTTACTCGAATGGAATTCTCTTACCGCTGTGATACTGTGCCTTGATGTGCAGTTTTGTGCAATGGTCCCGATCGAAACTGCTCCATTTTTTCCCATCCCAGCAGGAAATTTCCCCGCTTTCGATAACATGATAGCAAAAATGTAAGACGAAAACTATGTAAAAAATGTTCTGAAGATGAAATTTATATGGCTACACACAAATGCACTCTCCCCCTGTCTCTCTCTCACTCACACACACACACACACACATACTTTTTTATTTCGTAAAGCTGAAAAAAAAACAAATATTTTAGTCAATTTTCATATATAGTCCCAAAATACATACGACCGTGTGTCACGAGAGCTATTTTTAATTAGTTCTGTGTTATTCCAACATGTTGTCTTACAACTATTCTATTTAATGATTTTAGGTTTTTAGAGCATATAATTTAGCTTAATTTGTTCTTTTTCTTTTAACTCTATTCTCTATTATGGAGTTCGTCAGCTGTTTTGCCGTAACCCTGTTTCAGGAGTATTAAAAAGCAGGACAGGTTTCTTGCTATGGCACTCTCCTTATATTCATCTATATTTCTATAAACTACTACATAATTTTAATTTGTTTTGAATCAAAAGAGAAATCAAACTTTTTTCCTGTTTTTTTTTTAAATTTCTATTTTGTTTGTATGGATGTTGATTAGAGGGAAATTATTTTACACGTATTTATTTCATGTAAATTTCTCTCTTGCAAACAAACAAGTTTATACACGATGGTGTAGTCTTAAAAGCAAAACAAAAAAGTTGTGGGGGGTCACAGGGCTGCTCAAGTGATTGTAGCAATCCAGCGAGGGAAGCATATATATATGTAAATTATATATATATATATATATATATATGGCTACGGTACCCCGTTTCGGATAATTTAAGAGTATAAACAGTAAAACAGAATTATATGAATAATATGGACAGCGAGGAATTCCATTCCCACGCGTTTCCACCGAAACACACACACACGCACACACACATTCACACGCACATACATGCACACACAAATATATATATATATTATATACATATATATATAATCATTCGCGTATGGTGCTTCGTATATTGGGTGAGCAGCGAGCTACGGGATGCACAAAAACGCAAAAATATTTCAGTGCCTGTAAAAAGCAATGGATATTAAAAGCTTTTTTGGTACTATGTAGGGAATATGGTCTCGATTGTATATTGTCAAGGTTCACACCCTCGCTCATTCGATGCTACAAACAACGAACAAATGAAAAGAAATAAGTGAATTAATGAAAGAAAAAACAAAATTTGTTTTGGACACCATCATCCGCTGATAAAATGTCTAATCCAAGTTCTGTTTTCCATAGATTTTCCCATGACTTTTTACTGACACTAAATTTTTACGTATCTGTGCACCCATAACACTAATAATAATAATAATAATAATAATAATAATAATAGGAAGAGGAGTGTGTGTGTAAGTGCGTGCAGACCTCAATCCTTGTTTTTTCAGGGTTATGACAGTGAACTGTATATGCACATACACACATCTAGGTAGATACGTATTTATTTATCTATCACTTATCTCTCTTTTGTATCGCTTCTGAAACTTCTTGCTCTCAATTTTTTTTCTCCACTCATTTTCAAACTCTCCATTATTTATTTCTATTTTCCGTTTTTTTTTTTTTCTGCCTCGCATTCTGCTCTTCCCCTTAACTTATCTTACCAATATCTCCTTCTGCAAATGTTACATGGCACCGGTGTTACACATCCGTCAACAGTTACAAAGAACTTCTTTTAGCGAAAATATTTCTTGGCTTACTTTGAGAAAGCTTTTCTCTTGATTTGTTTTTTTTCTTTTTCATCTTTCTTTATTTGTTGTTTATTATTATTCACATATCCACACCAGGGATATCTGATGGTAAAATGTAATATAAAGGTGATGACTTTACCAATCATTACCGTTGCTGTTTCGAAGTGTCTTAAAATGTTTGGAAGGACTCAAAATCTGATGAAGAATTGAAGCCATCTAGCCAAAAAGCACAACTGAAATCAGCTAAAATACCAAAGAAAGAGTGCTGGCGTACTAAGAAGACTTTCTGTCACTTGATATCCCATGAAAGCCTCTCGATACTATTCTTATGGAAACTTGGCAAGTAAACGATAAAAATCAAAACACATGCGATGATTACAGATATATTTTATTCTTTTGTTTGATCATTTATTCATTTGTTTGTTTGTTTTCTGTCACGCTAGAGGAAACTGATGAATAAAACCAAGTGGAACTGTTGCATATTGAACGCAGACGCGAATCATAGCAGCTCGATGACTTACCAATAAATGAACAGTTCACTGGTGACACTGAGTTTAAATTTCAATCATTAAGTATATTAGTATACATTGTGAAAAGAGGGGCAATACATCAAAGCAGGTAACAGCCCAGACGGGCAGAATTTTAAAGAACAAAATCAAGCAATAATGATAATGACAATAACTGTGTTGACAACTTCTTTTTCGAGGCGATACCGAAGTATCATCTTGGTTTGATATCATTTGTATCTCACATCAAAGGATGTCTACTTGTAAAATCGATAAGGATCGAGTAACTGCAAGTCCGCTCAAAGCTGATTTTCAAATCCGATCACTGATTTTTGTGTTGCTGTTGTCAGGACAACTTCAATTCTTCCAACGACTTCGTAAGGCTCTTTGGAACTGTTCCAAGCGCGTCAGTAATGATGGGTACAGTTGTATCCTTTATATTCTACAGATTTTGTGAGCTCTTTCGCCGAATCCAGGTATATTTTTCAGCATTCCACTCAATTTCAATAATACTCTATAGCTGGGCTGCCAAGAAGATTTGAAAGTAATCCACATTATAGTTTTATAAGCAGATCTCAATTGTTACTCTTCTTTTTCTTCAATTGCTCTTGAGAGAGTGAACGATTCGTTTTAAGTTTTGGACGATAAATTAAGTTTTATACAAGTTTGGAGTTTGCTTTTGTTTTTTCATGATGTGTTGATTTCCCGCCAACATTTTTGTTTCATTGTGTGGTTATAGTCAAAACAATAACAGCTAATGTATAATACGAGATCCAAACACGTTAAATTGATGTCTAATTCAGTAGCTTTTTTAAAGTCGAAATTTAAATGTTATTTTAAACTTATCTATATAAATATATTAGTAATATTCAAGAATTTATTTATCTGGGGTACGAAAGCCCAAAGGTTATAAACTATTTTCAAAATATAACCCCAGAAACCCTAGATCTAGGGAGGAGAGCAGCATTGACTGTTTGCTCAGTCATCTGTTGGAACAACATCATGCACGATCTGACAGATTTTTTTTCTTCGTTCACGATGACAAGATCTGGTCTTCTGGCCTAGCTAGTAAGAACCGTTCGACTTCAATCTTTTATGCAATTGTATATTCACGCAAGATGATTGTTGGTCAGTATCGAGTGGAAGCAAGTCTCCTATGATCTCTTGCACCTTCCTCAGTATTCTTCCCGACCGCGGCGCCGTTGTGGTCTGCATAGTCTGTATCCTTCCTCTAATCACAAGCTCCACCTCGAGTATGGGAGCTGTTTTAAGTGCACCAAATCCTGTGGGTACGGCTCTAAACTTAATTCGTCTGAAATGTTCTCACCAGATCCCGGGTGGACATTGCTAAAGCTTGAGTGACCGCAGGTCCCCTCAAGTCTCCGACATCCTCCTTCTCAGTAATCTTGTAAACCCCTAGCAACGCCGTAGTCGGTACACTCTATTGAATACTTCCATTTCTATCTCATTTTTACCCGGTACCGAGTGCACTGACTATTATGGGCACTACCTTATTTTCTTCTTATTAATTTTCCATGGCAACATATTCCTCTCCTTTGGACTCCAAACACAGACGTGTACACAAGCCACAAATCTTCTCACACTTTATTGTCTTGAAGACTTGGATACCCCACTCCCTGACATCACCCACCCCACAACCCTGATAGACAGTTAACTTTACTAACATGGAACCGAACATCGAAAAGCGCTCTCTTTTACTTATCTTTGCACTTCCGAATACTTGTGTTTCTTGGATGCCCAACCGTTCCACCTTGTCCCTCCAAATTAAAAAGCCTTCGCTAGGCACACCCTTCTTTCCGTAAGATTGTATCCGCCCTCTTGCGCGATAAAATATAAGTATATAATTAAAAAGGTCCACTTATTCATATTTTATTTCTTTCGGATATAGTTTTATATGCATGAATCTTAATAAATTCACATAATGAAATACACAATATATATACATATATAGATAGATATGTGTAGGGATATATATATATATATAGAGAGAGAGAGAGATACAGACATATATATGTGTGTATTTGTTGATATGAGTAGATAGATCTATATGTATGCATATATATATATTTATAAATGCACACACACATATATATATATATATATATATATATATATATATATATATATATATTGTATATGTGCATGTGGAAGGGAGACTGACACAGAGTGTGTGCATATGTATGTTAAAGGGAACACTCAGGGAGTGTTAGTGTGTGCGTGTGTGTGTATTAGTAAGTCCATAGCCTGACACCTAAATAATGACTGAATTTTGATCAGAAATTTCTCTGTATAATGTTCCATGTATGTGATTAATATTCACCACCAAAATGAATTGACAAGGAAGGAGATTATGTTGAAAAAAATGAATGAATTTCTCATTTCCATGCTGTAGACTCACGCCTACGTATGTATATCTAAAGTTATATTCGTTATGAAGAAGCCATGCACTTGCACACATATACGTCTATTGGTTCTTTCTTGTGGCCAAAGTCGTGGCTCAAAATATTCATATCTTTTTAGTGTTAATGATTATTTTTTATTGTTCCCTAACAAGTGATTTATATAAACCAGGGAATTTAATCAACTCATCGATGGAAAATACTTTCCTTCAAATGCCCGCCTTTGTCTTCACAATTTCACAATTTCTCGCTCTTTCGATAACATTCTCCATGAGATTTCGATGAATATCTATTTTTCTGCATACGTATACGATTTTCAGTGTTTTGGACCAAACGTGGTCTCCCTGTTCGTGAGTAATCCCTGACGGAGCCCAATTCTCGAAAACACGCAAACGAACGACGAATCACGGGCTCAGACGGCGGTGTCTGCACGTTCAAATAACGGGAATGTTAATATATTGTACTAACGGTAAGCCTTCATACGGCAAGTCTGAAAATATTCTAAACATCAAAATGACTTTTTTGTACGTCAAACTAGATCTAATCAAAAGATATTTTCGCTTGTAAGCTTTCTGAAAACGTTTTTGTTCATGCTGATTGGTTGCAAATAAATACTTTGTCGATTGTCGCTTTGGTAGAGGTAGTGGAACGCTATCTTTAGACTTAATTTAAGCGATCATATTTTGTCACTTTCCTCATGAAGGGTTAAAGATAAAACTAAAATTCTGTTATTTTAGTTCGTTACTGAGTTGTGTACTTTTCCGTGGCGAATTCCCAAGGGTTCCTTTATTTAGCTGAGAAGTGGAAAAGAAAAATGTATTAAAATATAAAAAGTTATGAATGTTTTAAAACCTTCCCTGACTTTCTCACCACCCTGTATTTTTTTATTGTGCTTTCAAACTTTCTGACGTATTATAAGTGCCTTTCACAATTATTTTTCCGTTAATTAAATACTTCATTTTATGCGCGTCTTCCGTTACGTCGAATCAATTTATAAATTAAGCTAAGGTCAACGAATTGCCTTTATCTCTGCACTGATGGCTTAATGTCTGGCTTACGTGGAAGAGTACAACTGTTTAGTAGCCACTTTGAGAATTTTCAAAAAAACATACAGTGAACTCTTGTCTTTATATAGTCGCAGATTAGTTTGCAGCAACAGCAGCATGTGCATTATTCTAAGAACTAATATTAGTAGACCACTGTGAAAGTGAAACACAGGCCGTGAAAGGGTTATGAAAAAAAGTCATTTTTGTCTGTACTTTTTCAATTTTTCGTTATTAATACACTTAGTGTAAAATCCACTCGTTACAACGGCAAATTCGGTATAACAGCACTCTCAATCCCCTGAGATTAGATTAATAACGGGAGGTAACTGTATGAAGATTTTGGGTCGAGCTGTAGTTGACTTAATGAGAAATTGTAGTATCAGTTCCCAACAAAAAAATACTTGATCTTACGTTAATGTTTCAGGTGTCTTATAAATATCTTTTCACACACGTTGGTTGAACTCTTAGATTGATTTGGTAGGAAACGGTCGAACGAGAACAATTCATGGCATTAATCGTAGGTAAGGTAAAGTGAGTGACGCCTTTTCGGGGGCCTGTCGCCACTAAGTCTATTTCACAGATCGCAAACCACGAAAAACATGATACATCATATCCGGGCAGGCACGGCTGATGCCGTATCTACCGTAAGGGCACTATACTTTTTATTAGCGGGAAAGTGTCCAGTCTTGGAATTGTTCTGACTCTTAAACTTTGAAATGATTTATGACATCGTTGATACTATTGCGTGGGGGTTGGAGAGCTGATATTCAACTTATCTATCGAGGGCTGATAACCAAAAGTGGTTATGTCCGTTTGTAGGGGAGGGATTGGGTTAAGTATACCCAGACATTTTGCTCAACATTGCGCCAGGTCTGTGCCTATATACTATTGGAGAGGACCGCTTGTAGATATATGGCTCTATTTGTCTTTACAGACGGCGTTTTACAGCTTCGGGATCTGGGTTACTCTGTTATGCCTGGGCACTTATTACTGAGGAAGTCTTGTGCCCAAGATTAGCATGACGCCCAGCTGATATTCCCAGACGGTCACCCATCTTCTCGATGTTGCTTAACTTCGGGGATGGTACGAGAATCGATGTATCTTGGACGATTTGATCGTTTCAGATCATTATAAAATGTATGATCGTTACCCAAATGTCTACTCTCAATCGGAACTGGATCATATCGGAACATTTCTTGATCAGTTTGGACGTTGCCACTTCTTCTATTATCACCCTTCAATATTTAGGATTAACGTAACTCCGAAAAATATGCTTGTTGATAATTAATATTCAGTCAAGTCATGTTTAGTTTTGTTGATCTGTCAAGGTTGATTAACGACATCCTAACTATTTTTTTTTCTTTTTTGTAAATGATACATGTATATACATAATTATTTCACTTTGATGTATATTCATATGAATAAGCAGAGAATTTCAGTTTTATTCATAATGTTGAGGATGATGCGAATAAACATCGAAGTATTATTGCAACAATCTACAACATCTGTTTGTATTATTACACTCAAGTTTATCCTTATTCATAAGATTTCGAAATTATCATTTGATACTCTATATATGTTGATAATAAATGGAT